>JAJOOE010023748.1:0-26259 GCA_036250405.1 Solanum raphanifolium | reverse complement strand
AGTTTGAGCTCCTTCCAGTTCCTTGTGTGCTGAGAGATATTCCCCTTTAAAGTTGACCCTCAAAATCGCATTTTTTTTGCGATTTTCGAATTTTGATACGGTTGTTCTAAAATTCGGGTTAGACTCATTTCCCACTCAATTTGACCCCCTGAATAAGAATATGAAGTCGAATTTACGAAATGATGCACGGATTTTGAGATATATGGAAATTATAATTTTAGGTGTTTTCGAAGCACATTTTCGGGCATTTTTGGGGTCGTTTCAATTACCGACACTCAAATTTTCAAAAGAACAACCACATTCAAACACAATCAACAGGTGGCAAAAATTTTAGAAGGGTCAAAAACCATTTGCATTCAAAATACAGAGCCACAAGCTCAAACATCCACACACAATGCCAAAATATAATTCACAACACAAAACCCAATATATGAACAAAAGTAATAATTACCAGAGGTAGGTATGTATTCCACCACAAATAAACAATAATTTGTCCTCAAATGCAACAAAGTACTAAAAATCAATTAAAGTGACAGAGAGGGAGGTAAAGAAGATCATGTTTATAGAGTCGCTCCATCTGTCGGGGCATCAGTGTTTGATGTCACATCAGCACTACTAACACCACTAAAGTTAGCCAAGGCCCTCATAAGAAGCCTCCTCATCAACATCAAGCTGCTCCTCATTGGTCTCAGCCTCAAACCCAGCAACAACTATATCCTTAGTTCGAACCTCATCTCCGGTGGTAGCCGAAGGCACATCTGGATCAACTGACATATCAGGGATCTCCACCATTCCGAAAATCATCAACATATTAGTGGACTTCAGCTGGTCCATATCTCTCCTCAGTTGAGCAATAGCGGTTTTTAGAGTCGTCACCTCCTCAGTGTCCCCTTGGCTATGCTCACACACCGCTATCCTTGCCGGAAGACATCAATAGTCAAACTCAGGGGTGTCAAAGAATCAACAAGGGCACTCTCGATCATGCCAGGAATGGTGGCCTCAATCCTGAAGGAGCGCTTATCAGCAGAATGCGCTAGCTGCCCCATCCGTAGTAATGCAACTTAGGTGAGTGGTTGTCGTGAAGTAGCAGTAGCAGAGGCACCAAACCTAGGAAGCAAAGGGGTTGTATAGGTACTAGGCGTCATGCAAGAGGCAGTGCTAGATATACCTGAAGGCCCAGGAGCTGGATTAGGCAAAGGTGCCTCTACAGGTAATGAATCAATATCCACAACTGGGGATGTGTCCACCGGGGTTGCCTTCTTCTTCTCTGCCTCATCCTTTAAGTACTCTAACTCAATCCTCTGGATGTTGGTACAGGACGTGGGAGTCACTTCCACATCCTTCTTTTCATCTCGAGGCACTCGGAATCGTCTGCATAGCTTGGTGATCAGCCTAGAAAGGGGAGGGAAGTTTGGCGCTACTTGGCCCTCATGACCATCTCCTGTCCAATGATCATGCTGAAATTTATACGTTTCCATGCAATTATTGACCCAAGATAGGATGCCTTTGTGTGACAGAGGATGGACTCGTTCTGTGATGGTATAATGGTGCTACTGATGCATCCAAACCAGTACCTCGCTTCCACGTTGAGGTCTTTCTTCTCAATTTGCATTCCAGCTTTGATCCACCTAGTGGTACCATCAGATATGAGAGGAGCTAACCAGCTTTTCATAGTCTCCAAGGACTTAGGCTTGATCATGTTTTGGTATTCGTCTGCAATGTTGTCGGTGCATTCCAATACAACATTTATATCATTGCTATCACACTTTACCTTCTTCCTCCTGACAGCTACGTAGTCTACTGGCTTGAAGGTTGCATCTTTTTTTTTTCCATGTGGTACCAAGGCCCCATATGCAGTATAAAACTCCTGGACCCAACTAGGATTATAGGAACCCCGAGGCTTAGTGAAAATCTCTAAGTTGCGGACCTTTATAGTATGCCATATCTTTAGTTATCGGTCTATTACTCCATCCATCGACAACCAATTTTCCTCAATAATTGTCCTCAGCCCCTCAGTCTTCAGTTTATTAATAGACCGGTGATGAGGTACTTGTGCAGCTGGTGCTGGGACCATAGCTTGTGCCTGAGAAGGAGGAGTAATAGTTACCTGGTGATTCCTAATCCTAGACGAATTGTTCAACCTCTTGGAACGCAGCTCCGCTCTCTAGGCTGATAGTAGCGCATATTCAGGCTCAAAAGTTTCAGCCTGATGGTCCTGGTACTCACCCTTACTCACATAAGTGGTGAGGTGAGTGGCATAGACTCCGTCACTATCGGAGCAAGCCTCCGTTGACGCAGGAGCAGGTGCCTTGCCGTTTCCTTTTCCCTTCCCACCTGTGGTAGGAAGTTTGGTATACTTTTCCCTAGATGCAGTTGCATCCTCATTAATTGTGATTCCCTTAGCCGTCTTGCAAGGCGGCATGTATCTACCTGCCACTGTTGGTCTAGCCATATCTACAAAAATATCGTAGAAAGTTAGGAACAGTTCAAGCAAAGGCATAGAAATCATATTGCAGACAGACTCGCCGAACCGATCGGTGAGTCAACGAATCACCTTGGCGAGTCAGATCGGGCTCGCCGAAAGGATTGGCTAAAAAGTTTACAGAAAAATTGGCATGTCGGCGATGGAAAGGGCCTTTCGGCAAGCACAGATAACCCCGCCAAAAGTTACAGTGTATTTTAAGGGTTAGGGGCACAGAAAGGGCGATTAAAGAAGACTTTCGGTGAGTCATCAAGTGCACTCAGCGAGCAAACTCACCAAACTCAACATTTCACGAAATTAAAACCGATCAAAGAGGTTTCCAGCGAGCGCGACTCAACTCGCCAAACTGCCCAACGTGCCTACTTTAAACCCTGACTTCAATAATCAACCCCGCAGCCCCCGAAAATAAAATCAAACCATACACTAACACAATTAGACTCAAACCCATAAGACCCATGCCCTCAGGGTACTCAGACTTCTCCCGGTTTGGCCAAAATAGGCCATTTGACGATTTAAGCCCTTCAGAATGACATCAGACGCTCCATCATTGGGCAACGTGCGTCATTTAGCACAATTATGGGTTACTCAAACTTCACCCGACTAGACCCAACAACAATTTAACACAACCTAACAATTTAGATCAATTTTTAAGCACAAAATTCGGGAAATCAACAATATAGGCATTTTAGGCAATATTTTGAATTTAAAAAGGGCAAACAAGCACACTTATACGAATTCAGAGAGGCCCAACACACGTCACTAACAACAAAACAATTTAAATTGAGTAAAAACCTCTAAATACAAATTTGGGGTTCAAAAAACCAACCTTTAATGCCGAATATGAGATTTAAAATGCTAGGCGGCAAAGATTTCCAACTCCGTACACACAATCAACAACTAACGAGTGGTAAAAATGTGATAATATAGAAAAATATAGTGCGGGTGTGATCTTGGGAAGTTAAAAAGTGATGGAATGTGAAAGAGTTTGAAATTTGAAACCTTTGCCTTTAAAAACTGTCAAGTTCTCGCCCTTTCGGTGGCATTAATTTTGCTCGCCGACCAACTCGGCGACACGCTAAGTGGGCACTTACCTCACCAAGTTTTATAGGGCCTCTAGTTAATGTGGGGGTCCAAATGGCGGACAAAGTTGTGATCACCTACATCTTCGGAGACGAGCCGATTTGTTCCTAGGCCCACTGAGTTTTATAGACTCCAACCTTAGAATTTCTTAAGTCCAACGATAGTCCAAGTCGGGCTCACCGACCTCTTCGGTGAGTCACCGACTTGATATTTTTCTCGCCAATCACCACATTTCAAACACATTCCACTTTTTCACCTACACAATAAACACATGATTATTTCCAAAAACAAAAAAAAAGAAAATAAAACTTGGGTTGCCTCCCAAGCAGCGCCTTAGTTAATGTCATGGCACGATGCAAGTCCCCACTCAATTTTGATCCATGAGGTTTGCCCTAGTGTCACTAGGCAGTCCCCCGTTTTGTTTGGGGTAGAGACGAGATAAAATATGACCCATTTAGGTCTCCAGTAGCTGAATAGATGTGGAATGAGAAGTAGTCATCTGATTAAGTATTGAGACATTCTCTTTTATCTCTTTCAACACTCTATCGTGTTCTTAGACGTTGTGGAGAATGAGTGAGAGTATCTCTTCTACTTGTCCACCCTCGTACTCCTTGGACTTTCTACGCTCATGAGGGGGAATATACCTATCTTTCTTTTGGTACGTTACTTCCAATTCCATGATCTTTCTGGCCAAAGGATCCAGCTGGGTCTACAGTGTGGCCAAGACCTGGTCCTTCTCTGTCTTCTTGTTGGTCTTGGCTATGTGATCAAGGAGTTGGGCTTCTATTGCATAGGGCAGTCGTGTGAGACCACCTGAAGAAATTTGATCAGCCACTCTTTTGTTCTCAGGACCAAGACCTCTATAGAAGCAGTCTAGTAGCATCTTGTCTGGAATTCCATGGGTTGGGTATTGCAACAATAGTTTCTTAAATCTCAACCACAACTTATGGATTGCCTCACCCTCCTATTGCCTAAAACTTAGGATGTCATCCCTAGGAATCATCATTTTTTATGAAGGGTGGCTCACTTGGTTATTGTTGCTACAAGACATGCTTCTTTCTTCTGTTATAAACAATTAACATAAAAACCAAAACTAAAAGTAAGTAGATTCAACTATGACTAAAAAGAACAAAATTCAACTTCACCAAAAAAAAAAATCTCAAACAACACCACTCCCTAGAAGCAGGGCCATTTTGATTAACATTTCACGAAAGCTTCTTCCAATTCTAAGCATCAACGTTCGTTAGTCAGTATATAACCCAACTAAATGAGTTGGGGTCGAATCCCACAAGGAGCGGTACGTGTTTGAGATTCAATAGTAAAGTGTGAACATGGTCAATTCAACCACATGAATAGACATTATCCAATAAAAACATAATTCAAATTAGGGGGTGACACGAATGTCAAATAAGGGGATTTTTGTTTTAATTATCAACTACAAACAGCGAAAATCAATACAAAATAACAATAATGAGACGGGTTCTTGGGATGTGATTCGATTATAGGCTAATATAGACAAATGGGTAATTGCAACTATTAGGAAATAATTGTATATTAGTGAGTAAGCTAAGCCATAGAGGGGATAAATTTTCTCTCGAACAATTTACCCCAAATCAAGTTGATTTCTCTCGAACATCAACAAGCAAGCAAAATAAGACCAGCCCACACCTTAGTCCATTCACTCTCTTGAGCTGAATGTGCGGGATTGAATATAGGATTCACTTTCTCGAGCTGAACTCATATCAACCCAATACCCGTTGACCATCAATCAATAACCTTAGTTTAAAAACAACTCTCTTGAGCAAGCAAAAAACACAAGGGTAGAACTGCATTTGCAACTACAATTCTTAAATTAAACCGCAATTACTGATTGAACTCACTTCTAAACAACATTTAAACTAACAATTAGCAATACCCACAAACTAAATCAGCCCATAATCACATAATCAGACCCCAAGAATTGGGATTTTAGCTAGACATTATACAAAGATAAAAATCCTTACCAAATTGAGTTTCCATCAACTGGGTAAGATTGATTTCATCTTTACAATGGTCAAATTCAAAGAATCTCAAAAACCCACATCCAATTTCTCAAAAGTGAAAAACTTCATTTCTCCAAAGCTTAAGAAGAACTAGAGAAAACTAGTCTCAATACTAAGAATAATAATTACAGATACTATTCATAATGAATAATGATAATATCATAATACTAAACTAAATGTTCAAAACTATATTTATAATCGCCAAAAATATACTGCGAATGATCACCCAGCGCAGTAAGTCGGGCTCGTCGATCCACTCGGTGATCCGCCCTTTGGTCACTTCCTTCACCCTTCTGCCCTGGCCCTCATCATCCTCAAGGTCTGTAACTTTGAGCGATCCAACACTGCATCGCGGAACCATTTGGCGATTCACAGACTGCTCCTTTCTCTCGCCAACTTGGTTCTTTCCTTCAAGGATTGGCACACTGGAACATTAGGCGGTAAAGCAGCCATTCAACGACTTGCTAAATGGACTTGGCGATCACCAAGCTTGCTTTTCTTCATTCTTTCAGCTCGCTTTGTTCCTTTTTGCCAATTAGTGTCCTTGCTTTGTTCCTCAATCCATATCCCTTGAAATGAAGGATTTTACATCAGTTATTGACACAAAATAAGCATTTGAGGACACTAAATCATTGTAAATAAAGCCTTAAATAAGTCCAAATCTCAGACTCATCAGAGGTTACATTCAATGTGTGAAAATCAATGCAGCAACCTAGTGACATTTATACAGTCTCAACCATCGATGTGATTGATGATGCAGTGGCTAGTGTGAGTGAAGTGTTTTGTGCGGGTGAGCCCTTAGCTACCATCCTTTCAAATTATGATGAGTAAGAAATTTAGGGTTATGATGAAGTGGTGGCTGCATTATTGGGTGTAGGTACTCATTCTAAAAACACATTGAAGCTTGACATAGATCTGATTTTCGGGAAAGTCCCCCTACTAAACCATCCACCGAAGAGCCATCGATGCTTCAGATGAAGATGCTCCCATCCCACCTTCAGTACGTACTTTGGGGAGCAAATAACACCTTGTCCATCATCATTGCCACAGATCTCGTTGAATGGAAAGTAAAATTACTTGTCAATATATTGAAACGATACATTAAAGACATTGAATGGATAATTTATGATATTGTGGGGATTCCTCCCAGGATTTGCACTCATAAAATATAATTGGATAGTGAATGTTAACCAAGTGTTGAGAACCAAAGGAAGCTAAACCCACCGATGTAAGAAATGGTGAAGAAAGAAATCATCAATTGGCTTGATGCGGGTGTGGTATATCCCATTGCGGATAGCAAGTGAGTGAGTCCCGTGCAATGTGTACCAAAGAAAGAAGGCATCACGATAGTTCCAAATGGAAAAAAGGAACTTGTGCCTATAAGACCGGTTACTGGGTGGCGTGTATGCATAGACTACCAAATATTGAATGCATGGACAGAGAAAGATCTCTTTCCTATGACATTGATGGAGCAAGTTCTTTATAATCTCGCAGGGCCTGGATTGTATTGCTTTTTATATGGTTACTCCGGGTACAACCAGATTTATATTGCACTAGAGATCAAAAGAAAACAACTTTTACATGTCCCTAAGGTACATTTTCTTTCAATATAATGCCTCTTGGGTTGTGCAATGCCGCGACAACATTCCAACGGTGTATGCTTTCTATTTTCACCGATATGGTTGAATACCTAATGGAGGTCCTTATAGATGATTTTTCAGTTGTTGGTGATTCATTTGAAGCATGTCTTGAACACTTTGGGAAGGTAATACAAAGATACGATGAAACCAATATTGTCCTAAATTGGGAGAAGTGACATTTCATGGTCAAAGAAGGTATTGTTTTGGAAGTGGACCAAGCTAAAGTCAAAGTCATTGCTAAACTACCTCCTCCTATTTCGATGAAAGGCGTCTCGAGTTTTATAGGCCATGTGGGTTTCTACAGGCGGTTTATAAAGGATTTTTCAAAGGTAGCTCACCCCCTTTGTAAGTTACTAGAATTAGAATCCATATTCAATTTTGACGAAGCTTGCCTAAAGGCATTTTTGTGCTTAAAAGAAAAACTAGTTTCAGCTCCAATCATTGTTGCTCCCGATTGGAGTATTTAATTCGAACTCATGTGTGATGCTAGTTGTGTTTCTTTGGAAGATGTTCTTTGTCAATGAAAAGACAAGCTATTTCACCCGGTTTATTATGCGAATAAAACTTTAAATGTAGCTCAAAAGAATTATATTGTCACTTGACAAGAATTGCTAGCGGTTGTGTATGATTTTGAGAAATGAAAGAGTATTTGTTGGGTACTAAAATGGTGGTGCACACGGATCATGCTGCAATTCATTATTTGATGGCTAAGAAAGATACAAATCCAAGGTTGATTCGGTGGGTGTTGTTATTGGAAGATGTTGATTTTGAGGTCAAAGATCGGTAAGAGTGTGACTCAAGTGGAAGATCACTTGTCTTGCCTAGAAACTAATATTGTTAATCGTGGTGAGAGGGACATTGAGGAAGCATTTCCTGACGAAGCAATGATGAGTGTAATCCATAGCAAATCACCCTAGTAAGTTGACTTTGCAAACTATGTAGTGAGTGGGATTATGTCTACCAGACTGAATTTTTATCAAAAATAGAAGTTCTTGTTTGATGTAAAGAGGTACTTTAGGGATGAACCGTACCTATTTAGGGAATGTGTAATTATAAGATGTGTACCGAAAGTGGAAGTAAATGAAATTCTCGATGCTTGCCATGCATCGCCAGTTGGTGGGCATCATAGCGGGGTGCACAGAGCCACAAAAAAGCTTCAAAGTGGCTACTATTGGCCATCATTATACCAAGATTCTCATTCTCTTCTTAAGAAATGTATTCAATTCCAAAAACAAGGAGGAGTATCGAGAAAGCATGACTTACCTCTTCAATGGGACAGTTTTTGAGATCTTTCAGAAATAAGTATATGTTAGTGGTGGTTGATTACATTTCTAAATGGGTAGAAGTTGTAGATTTTCCCATCAATGAAGGGAAGAGTGTTGTACAATTTTTGAAAACATTTTCACAAGGTTTGGTACTCCGCGTGCAATTATTAGTGATAGAGGGTCTTAGTTTTGCAACCGGTTGTTTACTTCGTTGTTGAGAAAATATTGAGTTAAGCATAAAGTTGCAACCATTTATCATTCACAGAAAAGTGGCCAAGTTGAAGTATCAAATCGAGAAATCAAGGGAACTTTGGCAAAAATAGTCAATTCAAATAGGACTGACTAGTCTCAAAAGTTGGATGATGTGTTGTTGGCGTACTACACCACTTTCAACACTCCAATTGGCATGTCACCATACCAATTGGTATTTGGAAAGTCTTGTCACCTACCAATCGAGTTTGAGCACAAGGAGTTATGGGTATTAAAGGTGTTAAACTTGAATTAGGGGGATGCTTCAATTGGTAGAGTCAATCAACTCTATGAGTTGGACAAGTTTCGGCTGAGGGCGTATGAGAGTTCAGGCCTTTACAAGGAGAAAATGAAGAGGTGGCATGATGCAAAAATCCTTTGACGAGAGTTTAAAGAGTTGGTGATCTTGGTTTGCTTTATAACTCTCATTTGAGACTCTCCTAGGTAAACACAAAAAAAATGTCAGGCTCATTCAGGGTCACTCAAGTGTTCACAAATGGGGCAATTGAGGTTGAAAGCAAAGAAGAATTGGCATTCAAAGTAAATGGGCAACGCTTGAAGCTTTATTTTAGTGAATGTCTTGATGTCTCAGTAATTGAAGTGGTGTATTTGAAAGATGCTTGAGAGCATTTCCATTTCGAGTCATGACGTTAAATAAGGCGCTACTTTGGTGGCAACCCAAGTTTTAGTCATTTTTAAATAATGTTTGCTAAATGTGTAGGTTGAAATCCTCATTTTTGACAAAATGCCAAATAAGCGGTGGACCGACTCTTTTAGTGAATTGCCAATTAGGTCTCTTGATCACCCAAGTGCACAACCCATTTTAAGGCCAGCTTTGGTAATCGTTCTGGAAAATTTGTTGAGATGCACGATTTTTCCGAGCACAGCGGAACCTGTCAACTAGCCCGACCGAGCTCCCATTTTTACTCCAACTGGAGGACCATCTTTCTATAAATTTCGACGAGACAACTCCGGCTGGGCGACTCGCCAAATTGGTTAAGCGTATTTGACAACTTCTCACCGGTTGGGCATGAAGTGAAGAGTCTCTCCTACTCTAATCTTTCCATTTATCGATCCTTACTTGCCTGTATTGTTAGTTATATTCGTTGTAGTTGCATTGATGACACTACTCAATCTTTCTCGGGGGGTGGGGGAGGGGGATATAAGTGAAAGTCTCATAATTGTTATGGCAGTTCTCTTGCATATTTTAGTATCGGTTGTGATCAATACCGATGACTTGAGTAGTGCTCTTAATTGAACGATATGTTTGTGCAATTCCAACGAGGCAAATTTGAGTTGCATAAGTCATGTGTGAACTTTTAGCATCTCATTCTGACTAGTCGGTTGTTGAAATGAGTCTTGTGATGATCGTTGAACATGAGCTAAATTTGTATAGTCATGATCGATGATTGTGTTGAATGAGTTGTTTTGTGAGATTTCCTTAAAATATGTGCTTGGTGATACCTAGAACTTGCCATATTGGTCAAATTGACTAATGTAGGCGAATGAAAGAAATGATCTTAGGCACAAATTTTGGAGAGTGAACCAAACAGCTATTATACCTCTTAGTAACCTCCTTTTGAATGTGTGAATGTAGCTTTGCACTTTTTGGGCCTACCCTTTTTCTTTAGATGAAACATGAACACATTTGGCCTCTTTCCTCCCCACCTAAATTCTCCAGGAAGTATTGGTCTGTTTGAATAGCCAACTTAGACCAAAAACCTAAGTTGGGGTGTGGTGAAAAATTAGGAGAGTTAAGAGTTTGTGAAATTCACCCTTGAAGGATTGTATTAAAAAGGATGGAACCCCTCCATATAAAAAAAAAGCAGAGAAAAGCAAAAGAAGAAAAAGATTGAAAAAAGAATGTTGCAATGCAATTTGTGCAAAGATAAAAGAAAGGGGTGTCCAATGAGTCATATAAGAATCGCTGTTCTTCAAAGAACTTAGGGTGGATTTTGAAAATAATAAAGAGTGAAAGAAAAGGAGAAGAAGTGAAATGCAAGCCATGCTTCATGAAGGTAAAAGTCACTAAGACAAATGAACCATACCTTTACCTCAGCCCCGTTATAAGACTTGAAAGACCTTGGTGATCTTGATCGAGCCGAATGACATGTTGATGGAAATATACGGGCAAGCATACGGGTAGAATCATGCATGTGTTTATCTTTGAGAGTCTGAGAGTTGATTTTGATTCCTTAATTCTTAAATTTACTTGAGCTTTGTGTGGGCATGGAATCATTTTTTATGTGAGGGCATTCGAATAATTTTGTTGAGCTTGAATTTGAATTCGAAGCAAGCATTGTGAGTTTGACTTCTATTTGATGATGGATAGTAACCGTTTGAAACTTGTAGTGCACAATTGAACATTGCTTGGGTAGATTAAACCTCGTGTGCATTCATGTTGAGTCTCAAGTAGCTCTATTTGTAGACATCCTTGTTGACCTGATTGATTTTGTTATTTACTTGAGGACAAGCAAAAGTTTAATTTTGGCTGTTGATGAGTCAGAGATTTCGACTCGTTTAGGACTTAATATTCAACAATCTAGTGTCTCAATGCCTATTTTATGCTCATAATTGATCTTAAATGAATTAATACAAAAGGGCAGGGCAAGGACACTATAAGGTAAAAAAGAGCAAAAAAGTTGGAAAAGTTGAAGGAACAAAATAGGTACTCGCCAAAGCCACTCGGCGAGTCGCCGAGTGGACCTTCAGCTCGCCTAAAGTTCCAGGAGGCTAGCCCATGGACAAAACCAACTTGGCGATAGGATAAGAATTTCAGCGATTCGCCGAAGTATTTGCGATGCCAACTTATCTCGCTAAAGCTACTTAAAAGAGATAGTGAAAGGCCAAGCCAAGAAAGAGATGAAAGGTGGAACTCGGCGTATCACCGACCAGGTCGGTGAAGCCTGACTTACTATGCCGAGCGATTCCAATGCTGAAATTCTGGGAACGTATAAATGCAATTTTCAAAAGAATAAAAGGAGTTCCCACATTGTCCAATTATGGGTTTTCGATCTTCAACATTATAAACATTGTTTACACTTTTTGAGTAGATATTTAGGGTTTGGCTAAAATCCCCATTCTTGGGGGTGTGATTATGTAGTTGAATGCATTCATTAGCTAATGGGTGTTGTTAATTACTGATTTTATGTTCATTTGAAGTGGTTTCAATTAATAGTTTGTGTTTTAATTGAGGAATTGTAGTTCCAAATGCAATTCTAGCTTCTTACTCTACACTTCCTTGAGACAGAAGTGTTACAGTTAAATTATTAGTTGATGATTGTAGTGATTGTGTTGTCACGAATCTATCTTGAGAAAGTGGGTTTGAATGCAATCTTACAAATCTAGCTTGAAAAAGTAGATTGATTAAGGTATTGGGTTGTTAATCTGTGTTGTGCTTGTTGAGGTTTGAAAGAACTCACTTGATTCGAAATAGTTGATTTAGAAATGGCTATTGCACCCAAGACCTACCCTACCCACATAAATTTAACGCTTTTGAGTAATTAGTAATAACCCATTACGCGAAATTAGCATTCGATTTATCACACTACCAAGAAACCCTCTCTACTTGTTTACTCCCGGTTATTTGTAATTGTTAATTGGTCACTCAAATCCCCCCATTTGACATTAATTGTCAAAACCTTGTGATTTAATTAATTGTTGCAGAATTTCTACCTCTACAAATGATTATAACACCATTTTACTTATTAATTGAATTCTTTACCATATCACTCCCTGTGGAATCGATCCCAACTCTTAGAAAGGTTTATACTTTTTAGCGACCCCCTATACTTTGAATCGGATAAAGTATAGTTGAGCGTTGTCAGGGTGCTCTTGTTCTGTTTGTGAAGAAGAAGGATGGTACGATACACATGTGTATTGATTATAGGCAGTTGAATAAGGTGATGGTGAAGTACCGCTACCTTATGCCTAGGATTGATGGTCTATTTGACCAGTTTCAGGGTGCCACAATGTTTTCAAAGATTGATTTGATATCTGGTTAATATCAGTTGAGGATTAAGGCAGCGGACATCCCTAGACTACATTTAGGACTTGATATGTCCATTATGAGTTCTTAGTGATGTCTTTTGGGTTAACTAATGCCCCTTCCACCTTCATGGACATAATGACGCATGTATTCATGCCATACCTCGATTTTGTCATCATCGTGTTCATAGATGATAATCTTGTATACTCAAAAGTAGGAGAGATCATGACCAGCATTTGAGGATTATGCTCTAGACTTAAGAGATTAGGGGCTTTACAGCAAGTTCTCAAAGTGCGAGTTTTTTCTTGAGTTTGTAGCATTGTTGGGGCACTTGATGTCCAAGGATGGTATCATTCTAAATCTGGCAAAAATTAAGGCTATTCGTGATTAGGTTAGGTCCTTTTGAGTTACTGAGGTTCGGAGCTTCGCCGGTTTAAAAGGCTACTAAGCACGGTTTGTGGAGGGCTTCTCCCTGATTTCTAACACCTTTGACCCAATTGACCTTCCTTGATGTTCATTTTGAGTTATTCGAGGAGTGTGTGTTGAGATTTTGGAAGCTCAAGGAGTTTTTGACTATTGCTCTTGTATTGACTCTTCCAACTGAGGGCGAGAGATTCACGGTCTATTGTGATGCCTTCGGTGTTAGTTTTGATTATGTATTCATGAAGCTGGGTCGGTGATAACACTCAAATGTCTTCCTTAAAACCAGTAAAAAGGGACAAAAGTCGTAGTCAATAAAAACCCAATGAAGAACGGGGTCGAATCCCACGGGGAATGGTTTATCGTGGAGAATTCCTATCAAGAAATTTGGATTATAAAATGGCTCATTTGTAATAGTAAGATTATGTGGGTGGATGATTCGACCAATTTTATAAAAAAATTGGATATCAATTATCACAATTAAACTAAAATCACGAGAATTCAAGAGTTAAAAAAGTAATCTAGAGGTGCGGGGATTGAAAATCGATGTCACATAGGGGTAATTGTGCTACTCTATAGTGATGGACACTCATTAATAGGCTATGTCATCTTCATTGACGGTCATCATCTTTCGATCTCAAAGCATCTATGCATAGAATAACCTTTCGGTCTCATCTAATTTTCAATCTAAACAACTCAGTACCTTACTATATTCTCTCTTTCGATGCTAAAATAGGGCAAATAGATCCGACCCATTACCTCTATTTTCAAGCAAGTTAAAAACATCAAACCTAAATAGCTAGTATAGGACTAATTTCCCACATTAATCAATCTCTTTTAAGCATCGATCGAAGATTGGAAGTAGGAATTAAGTTTGCAATCTTAACCTATATATTAACCTCATGCTAATTAGACCAAATTCATGTATGAATAGCAGCAAAAGAAAGCATTGCACAATACCCACTAGATTAAATCAACAGTCGACCCCATAATTGCACCCTTAGACCATTGGGTTTTACCCACCCATCACAAAAAGTAAAGGGATTATAACTTCCATGAAAGCAACAATCGGTAGCATGAAATTAAGCAATTACAAGTCTACCCACTTTGGATTGAACTTCATTTTGTTAATTTCAAGCACCAAAGTTGAAAAACCCAAAAGCTAGAAAGTGTTCTTCACAAAGATAAAGTGTTTTCTCTCTATAAACTCAAATATTTCTCTATTAACTCTACTCGACTCAATTTTAATTTATCTCTCCTTTGGGATATTTATAATTTCCCAAAATTAGGCTCTAAACCCAATACGCGACTCAATCGATGATATTAGTCGACCTCACCGAGCTCATTTGTCAAATCGCCTCTTGCTCTTCAGCTCGCCTTTTCATGCTCTAGGCTTCAGGTGCTTGAAACTCAATTGGCGAACTCATTTGAGTCAGCCTTTCACATTCAGCGAATCACAGATTACCACCTTTGTTCGTCTTTCGATAATTCAATCTTTCTTTTCACACTATCATATTCAGTGATGTTCAGAAAGGTCACCTTTCTCTTTCGGTGCATCGCCTTCTCTAATGGATTTCTCTGACCTGGTTCGATAGATACAAGTGTTATGCACTATCATTTTAGGCGAAGTCCTCTCATTAGGCGATCCACCGTTCTCATTTGGTGATCAACAATTTATAGTATGCACATCGTTTTGCATTTTTTGTCATTCTTTCAAACAACACTCCTTGCCTTGTCCATTTGCCTTCGTAGGTGCAAATCATTAATATATCATCTGAATAGGACAAAATTAGGCATTAAGGACACTAAATATTGAGCGAAATAGACCTCAAATGAGTGAAAATCTACCACTCATTAACACCCCAACTCAAACTTTTGCTTGTCCTCAATTAAATCAAAAACACAATCAGCCCAATAAAGGTGTCTACAATAGTATTCAATGAGATATAACATTCAAGTGTCATAACAAGACTACTCTCAACAACAAGTTACACTCAATCATGATCAAAAAACTTCAAACGATGACTAGTCGGTCTCAACACAAGCTCAAGCTCACTTTAGCTTCTTTTCTAATGCAAGAACATGATTTAATAAATGCATTCAAGTTCCCTTACTTCAAGAGAGGTTTGATTCTCTCACAAAGAAAATTAAGAAAGATATAAGGAATCAATGCAACTCTCACTCTCTCAAAAAAGAAACACATGCAAGCTTTGTCCTATAGGTTTTCCCATCTTTCCATTCATCACAGAATCTAGTTCATGCAAGATCTTAAGGGTATTTTAGGCTTCTAATGGGGCTGAGGGTTAAGGCATGGTAAATTTGCCTTGGAGACTTTACCTTTTCAATGCATTGTTGTAATCATCTTCACCTCTTCTCCAGTCCTTTTAATTTCATTTGAGAACGCAAAGCTTGATTTTTCACTTAAATTATTTTCCCTTTATTTCATTCACTTTTATTTCTCATTGTCATTTTGCAAAGAATTTTCATCATTATGACTCTTTCTTTATAATGTGGGATTCTTTTTTGTAACAAACTCCAAAATTGAGTCTCATTTCATGTTTAGTTTCCCTTTACTTGGCTTTCATTCTTCCTTCCTTTCCACACCCCCAACTTAGGATTTTGGCCTAAGTTGGCTATTCAAACATAACAATTCTTCAAAAAGGATTTTTGGTGAGAAGGTAAGGACAATTTGGTTCAAGACTCTTTCTTTTGATTTTGCCAACAAATGGGTTAGGCTCAAATGGTGACAAAATGGATGCACACCCTCACAAGGTAGTCACAAAAGATTATGGACATTTGGGTTCTCTCTTTGAATTGTTGCGCAGGATCATGCCTCACATTTACCAAGATTTAAATATTGTACTAACAAGGCAAATTTAGGACTCCACAAACATGCTTCCAAGTAAGCCCTCATACATGGAACTTCAAAATACACTCATTTAGCACATTCCAGAAAGATCAAAAGCATATGTGTGATGTTCAATGTAAGGCTCACATCAAAATCTATCCAATCAACAAAAGATTCAAAGATATTGCTCAAAAGTGCAACCACATCAACTTCGTTCTCAGAGCACCAACACTCTACATCATGCTCGTCATAAGTACTATTCAAGACATAGATATTGAACACAACCGATCCTTAAATTGTTATCAATGAAAACTTCAAGCATTTCACAATTTTCAAAACTCATGGTGGGTTGCAAATTCAAGACATAATGAAAAAGATACAAGAGACACATTCTACCAAAAGAAGCACTATTGTATAACTAAAAGTAAAGTACTACAATTATCTAAAACCCCTAAATAACATATAATAAAAAAAGGGGAATATTGGATTAAAGGCCCTCACCTCAATGCGATAATAAGACAAGTATGGGAGGTTGAGATAGAAGGGTCCCCCCGATAGGCTATGCTTGTGGAGCACTATCATCAAGAGTCTAAGGTGGGGAAGCCTCAAGAGGGACATCAATACCCGGAAATAGGATCACTAGAAGCAGCAAGGAAGAGTCAGCTGGGGCATCAATGTGTGTCTCAACAATCGAAGTGATGGGGGGAAGTCTAAAGTGACTCCACTAGTGCCAACCGCGGAAGTATCCCAAAGGGATAGCTCTAGGGTCTCTTGAAGAATGACATCATCGGTCTCCTACGTCTTAGTCAAGGTGTGAGAAATCCCATGCTCACTACTCAACTCCTCCTCATCCATCTCCTCAGCCAACTCACCCTCGCCCCTTTCAACATCATCATCACCAACAACAACACTCGCAACATGATCGAGCTACTCACTAGGAAGAGCTCACTACTAGGAATCTCTGGCATGGAAGTAGGTGCATCCGCTAGGGGAATCTCACTCGATAGCATTGATATATTAGTGGACTACAAGTTGGTCACCTCCACTCCTAAAATAACAAGCTCATCTCACATGGTATCTACCGGACCAGAATTACCCTTGGCCTTCTCCTGTGCCTCAAGTATAGAAGTGAGGCAGAAGCAATACCTACCTTCTCCACAAAAGGAATAGGTGTGCTAGCCTCAGCCACTAGTGGGGTGGCATCAACCACGGATGTCATGTTTGGGGGTGGAGGCTTTCTCCAAGCAATATCATCATGCAAGCACTCAGCCTTAATTTGTGTGCTATCATATGAGAAGGGTGGTGTGATATCATGACTCATGGGTACCCCCTAGATGTAACATGGCGTAAAAGACCACGAGAGACCTCATAAAATCAACTTAGCTTTTATAGTTAGGATAATATGAATTACGAGATTTTTTAAATATTTTAACACAATCAAAGTTTTCATATCAAAAGTGGAAGTCTAATACACTTGTCTCAAAAACCATCTAATACATGAATATCTTGGGACACAGCCCATACAATAATGTTCACAAACTAGAATAAAAGAACATAAAAGAAATGGTAGCCAAATCCTCGAATGCTATGAGGACTCACCAGTCTTCAAGTTTTGCCTCTACTATGATCCTAGCCACAGGAATCAGGGTCGAGATCGTCGGACCCTACATGTGAATAAGAAATGTAGGCAACAATATGTGTTAGTAAAAGAATGTACTGAGTATGATAGCTTGCATAAACATTAATATAAACATAAGAGCTAGACAACATAAGTCATAAGCATAATCAATGCATATTATAGATCATCATAACATAAAAGGAATACTTCTTGAAGTAACCTCAACTTATCCTTTATCAAGACTTGGGTCATCCGCCTCTAGACTTACATATCATGGAAGGCAACTCAAGCAACAATCCAAGCTAGTCATTCATCATTACATTTTTCATACTATTCTTGCTTACTTCTAAAGACATGGGGATTCACCTCTTTGCTTACTATAAAGGCTAATGGGTATTCGCCTCTTGCCTTGGATACTATGGGATCATGGGTAGTTACCTCCATGTCCAACATCATGTGACACGGGTACTCACCACTATATCTTTCCAAAAGGATCATGGGTACTCGCCTCCATGTCCAATCATTATAGGAATATGGGTAGTCGCCTCACATCCTTCATCATATGACATGGGTAATCGCTTCATGTTTTCTAACTTAGGAATATGGGTAATCGCCTCACATCATTCATCATATAGAGGTCATAGGTAGTTGCCTCAAGACTCATCAATTTCATAGTCTTTTAACTTAGATTCAGTTTAGGTGATCAATCCTTTCAACCTAGAATCATTCAATGTAAGAAAGTATTTCATATTCATACATACATAAGGAATCATGAGGGTAAATCCCCTCCACAACAAGCCTATCTAAAATCAACAATTCATACATAAGCTATACTCAAAGCCCTACTTACCATAATTCATCATACATGCTCCAATATCAAGCAATTCATATCTATATGCTTCAATCTCAAACCAATACATAATGTACCTTATCAATCCTATAAGATTACATCTAAAACCGTAATTTCTCCTTTCATAGTATAAAACCCATTTACATCAATTTCATCTTAGAAACATGGGTTAGGCATGGGTACATGTAAATTCATCCTAAAAACATGTAATAATATCAATTAATGCATAAACAATCGTAACCCAATTATTTGGATCAACATTCATCAAGACGCACAACTCTAGAAGAAAATCCTAACTCAAATAGGGGATTTTCTACTTTTCAATTGGGAAATCTTAGGGGCTCCATGGATGAAAAGATATCATACCTTGAATTCAAAGCCCAAAATTGCTTGACGAATGGAGACTTGACCTTGGACCTAGCTTGAATTCTTTCTTCTTCTTCAAGTTTTAGAGAGAGAAATATTTTTAAGGGGAAGAACTTTGGTCTTCTTTTAGATCTTGAGAAAATGGTTTAAAATTGGGGAAATATGGGGTAAAATGCTTATATAGGGGTCCTAGTCCTGGGTAAATGACGTAGTATAGAATTAAAATAATCTGAAAAGGCTTTTAAGACCCTAACTTAAAAACTAGGAATAACTCACGCTGGAGCTCGCCAAAGGCCACTCAGCGACTCACCAAGTAAGCCTTTAGCTCGCCTAAAATTACAGTAAGTTGACCTAAGAGCTAGACCAGTTAGGTGATGGGGAGGGGACTTTGGAGACCCACCGAATGGAACGGCGAGACAGATTTGGCTCGCCTAAAGTTCTAGAACACTGGACATGGGAATCACGCCAATAGGCAAGGGGGTTCCACTTGGCTGATCGCCAAGTCACTCGGCGTCCATACCCTCCTTCACCAAGTAAGCTAAGGAAGTGAATAATTTCCCCTTCTCTAAATCCAAGTGTCATGACCCAGGGATACCCGCTAGATGTAACATGGCGTACAAGACCCCGAGAGGCCTCATACAAGCCACTTAGCTTTCATAACATAAAATAATAGAAATTATGATATTTTAAAAATATTTCAACACAATCAAAGTTTTTGTATAATGAAGCGAAAGTCTAATACACTTTGTCTCAAACAATCTAAAACAATAGAATCTTTGCGATCTATCCTATACAATAATGTTCAAAACATAAAATGAAAGAACAAAAAATAAATGGTGGCCAAATCCTCGAATGCTATAAGGTCTCACCAATCTTCAAATCTTGCTCCGACTAGGATCCTGGCCATGGGTATGAGAGTCGATATCGCTAGACCCTTCATTTGGATAAGAAATGTAGGCAACAGTATGCGTTAGTAAGAAAAATGTACTAAATTTGATAGCTTGCATAAACATCAACATAAGCATAAGTGTTTGACAAATAAGTCATAAACCATGATTAACACAAGTGAATATAATCTCAAACATACTTACAATACTTCCTTGAAGTAACCTTGTTTTCATAATAACTATGCTAAGCTTGACATAGGAAGTAGTCAATTCTTTTTTGTTCTCATTATCCATGGAAGAGCACATACTCTTGCCAATCCAAGCTATCCATGGAAAGTATCATCTCACCAATCCAAGCTACATTGGAAGGATACTACTTACCAATCCAAGCTACCATGACGAGGTACTATTAAGTAACCAGTCCAAGCTATCCATGAATGGTATCATCTTCCCAATTCAAGCTATCCATGAATGGTATTGTCTTACCAAGTCAAGCTATCCATGAAATAGTCTTGTCTTACCAAGTCAACTATTTATGAAATGGCCTTGTCTTACCAAGTCAAGCTACCCATGGAAAGGTTCAACTAAGTAACCAATCCAAGCCAGGTCCTATTAACATACTCATAAATTCTTTGATTCATTTTAGGTGAGCAAGCCATTCAACATAAAATCATTTTATGTGAGAAAACCTTTCACATGCATACATTCATACTTAAGCAATTCGTGTGGGAACTATCCCTTCCACAACAATTGCATCAATAATCAACAATTTATAACATAAGCTTTACTCTCAAATTACTACATCCCATAATCATCATATATGTTTAACTCTCAAAGAAATTAACACCCTAATCATCGTATTTGCTTCAATCTTAAGCAATTCTAATGTATCTTATCAATATTATAAGCACTAAATCCATAATTCTCCTTTCATGGCATAAACCCAATTACATCAATTTCATCTTTCTATACATGGCTTAGGCATGGGTACATGTAAATTCATCCTAAAAATATGTAATTCTATTAATTCATGAATAAACAATCATAACCCAATCATTTGGATCAACATTCATCACATCCCACAACATTAGAAGAAAACCCTAACTCAATTGGGGAATTTCTACTTTTCAATTGGGGAATTCTAGGGGCTTCATGATGAAAGAATTCCATGGATGAAAAGATATCATACCTTAATAACAAAGCCCACAAATTCTTGAGGACTGGAGACTTGAGCTTGATCCTAGCTTGAACTCTTTCTTCTTTGTCAAGTTCTTGAGAGAGAATTATTTGAGAGGACGATCTTGGTATTTCTTTTAAATTCTTAGAAGAATGATTGAAGTTGGGGAAATTTAGAGTAAAAATACTTATATAGGTTCCTAAGTGAAGGGTAAAACGACGTAGTATAGAATTAAAATAAATCCGAAAAGACTTTTAAGGCTATGACCTAAAAGACTATGAGCACTGCTCGCTGGGGCTCGTCGAAGGTCACTTGGCAACTCGCCAAATGAACCCTTGGCTCGCCTAAATTTAAAGTGAGTTGGCATAGGAGCCAGACAATTAGGTGATTGGGAGGGGACCTTGGGTGACACGCCGAATGGAACGGCGAGCCCGACTTGGCTCGCCTAAATTTCCAGAACACTAGACACTAGAAACACGCCAATAGGTGAGGGTGGTTCCACTATGCGGATCGCCAAGTCACTCGGCGTTCACACCCCACTACACTGATTCGGATAAGGAAGGAAATGTTTTCCCTTTAAAAATCTGAGGTTGTACACCGAGGTTTTACATTATCTCCCTCTTGGAAACATTCTTCCTCAAATAGAATTGTAGACACCTTTTAATGGAAAATAGTCAAGACAAGCTGTCCATTATGCATGCAATAACATCAAAATTCATGTAACCAAGGAGGAAACATCGACTCCAAGATAAACATACTCAATGCATCATAAAGAAGGTAGGAACTAGACCTACCAAACCAATATAATGAAATTTCAAGACTTCTCATATTCAAGGAGGAATTACAATATCCAAGCTAAAAGCATGCTCAACATAATCACATGGAGCCTTTCTGCAATCTATACCAAAAGGCATATATCCAAGTAGGAAATATTAATTCAAAGCTAAGGCATGTTCAACAATTCATCTCAGGAAGTCAATAGGCAACTCACACTCAATGCACAACAACATGAGGAAAAGCAATCACATAAAGTCATTTTCTTTAAAAACATAAGTTTTTCATAAACATGTATAAAATAAGGAAAAAATAGGAATATCTAAAACACATCACACCAAAACAAAGAGTAAACCATGAGGAACTCATTACCTCAAGCTAGAGTAGGAGTAGAAGGAAAAAGATGAGGATATTGGGACATCATATCGGCCTCGGCCTCCCAAGTTTCACCCTCAACTAAATGATTCCTCCATAATTCTTTTAAGGAAGCAACTTCTTTGTTTCTCAACTTCTTAACTTGCCGGTCAAAAATCTCAACTGGTACCTCTTCATAAGAGAGATTCTCATTAACTCCCAACCCTTCTAAGGGAACTACATATGTCAGATCTCCAACACATTTCTTTAACATAGAGATATGGAAAACCGAATGCACCAATGCCAACTCATTAGGCAAATCAAGTTCATAAGCAACCTTACCAACATGTCTCAAAATCTTATATGGGCCTAAAAATTAAGGACTAAGCTTCCCTTTTTAAGCAAACCTCATTACACCCTTCATGGGTGAGATATTCAAGTAAACCTAATCATGAACATCAAATTAAAGATCTATTCTTCTAACATCGGCATATGAATTTTGTCGACTTTGGGGTGTTCTCAACCTTTCTCTAATGAGTCAAAACTTTCTCTATAGCTTCATGAACAAACTCGGGTCCTATCAAGGCAACTTCTCCCACCTCGAACAAACCTATAGGAGATCTACACCTCATGCCATAAAGAGCCTCAAATGGAGCCATACCAATACTAGAGTGAAAGCTATTATTATAAGCAAACACAATCAAAGGCAAGTGATTATCCTAATTTCCCTTCAAATAGATGGCACATGCTCTCAACATATCTTCCAAGGTTTGGATAGTACGCTCCGCTTACCCATCGGTTTGTGGATGAAAAGTTGTGCTAAGCTTAATTTTAGTGCCAAGACCCTTTTGGAAAGATTTCCAATAGTGAGAAGTAAACTGAATACCTCGATTGAAGATAATGAACAAGGGCACTCTATGCAACCTTACCATTTACCTCAAATACAACTTAGCATATTCCTTCGCCAAATACGAAACCTTGATGGGAATGAAATGTGTTGTTTTGGTCATTCGATCACTATAACCCAAATCAAATCATACTGTCATCGAGTACGTGGCAACCCTACTATGAAGTCCATATTCAAATCTTCCCACTTCCAAGTAGGAATGCTAATGTCTTTGGACAAGCCTCTCAGTTTCTGATGCTCATCTTTCACTTGTTGGCAATTAGGACATTTAGCCACAAATTCCACAATATCCTTCTTCATCCCATTTCACCAATCGATCTCCCACAAATCATGGTACGTCTTGGTGGCTCCCGGATGAATGGAATATCGAGAACTATGGGCTTCTGATAATATATGTTCCCTCAAGTCATCAACATTAGGAACAGACAAGCGAACTTGATATCTAAGTATACCATCTCCCCCTAGGGAGAAAGCCTCTACAGACTTTTTAAGCACCGCTTCTTTCAACTCTACTAAGGTCGGATCAAGACATTGCTTAGCTTTCACATTCTCCACAAAAGACGATTCTGAACCATAACACTACCCTTGGTAGAGTCTACTAACTTAACTCCCAATCAAGCCAAACTATGAACATCTCAAACCAAATATTTTATATCATGAACAATATGAGTCACACTACCTATAGATAACTGACTAAGATCATCCTCTACTACATTCACCTTACCGGGGTGATAGAGAACCCTCATATCATAATATTTCAATAACTCAGGCCACCTTCTTTGGCGATGATTCAAATCATTTTGATTAAACACATATTGCAAGCTCTTGTGGTCGGCAAATACATCAATATGAACACCATACAAATAATGCCTTCAAACCTACAAGGCAAAAAAAACCACTGCTAATTCACGGTCATGGGTAGGATAATTCTTCTCGTGAATCTTAAGTTTCCTTGAAGCATAGGCAATAACTTTCCAATTTTTCATAAGCACACATCCTAACCCAATTCTAGAGGCATCACAATAAACAACAAAGCAATTTCTCCCTTCCAGTAAATTCAACACCGAAGTAGAAGTAAGTCTATCTTTCAAATCCTGAAAATCCTTCTCACATGTTTTGGACCATATGAACTTGGCCTTCTTTTGAGTCAAAGTAGTCAATGGAGAGGCAATCGTAGAAAACCCCTCAACAAATCTACTATAGTAACCAGCCAAACTCAAAAAACTTCTAATATTCGAAGGTTATAAAGGTCTAGGACAACTATTGAGGAGATCCGTGTTAATCGGATCTACCTCAATACCCTTACTTGAAACAATGTGACCTATAAAAGCCACGGACCTCAGCCAAAACTCACATTTGCTAAACTTTGCAAAGAGTTATTGTTCCTTAAGGATTTGCAACACAATCCTCAAATGATTAATGTGATCATCCTTACTTCTCGAATAGACCAATATATCATCGATGAACATAATTAAGAACATATCAAAGTATTGTCTAAACACCATATTCATCAAATCTATAAATGCCGTCGGAGCACTAGTCAAACCAAAGGACATCACCAAAAACTCAAAATGACCATATTGGGTTCTAAAAGCCAATTTCAAAATATCATTTTCCTTCACTCTCGATTGGTGATAATCCTAATAGAGATCAATCTTAGAAAAGTAACTTGCTCCTTGGAGTTGGTCAAACAAATCATCTATTCTTGGGAGAGGATACTTATTTTTATTGGTCACTATGTTCAACTGACAGTAGTCAATACACATACGAAGAGAACCATCTTTCTTTCTAACAAACAAAACTGGAGCACCCCATAGAGAGATACTTGGTCGGATGAAACTCTTATCCAACAAGTCTTTCAATTGCTCTTTCAACTCCTTAAGTTCTACCAGAGTCATTGTATAAGGAGTAATAGGAATAGGTTACTTATCTAGGAGAAGGTCAATACCGAAGTCTATTTCCATTTCTGGAGGAATACCGTGTAGATCATCTGGAAACACTTCCGAAAACTCATTCAAAATTGGACCGACTCAAGAGTAGGGATTTCGGAATCTATATCCCTCACCCTAACTAGATGGTAAATGCAACCCTAAGAAATCATCTTTATAGATTGAAGATAGGAAACAAAATGAACCTTAGGCATAGAATTTCCCCCCTTCTATTCTAGGATAGGCTCAGTCGGGAACTGAAACTTGACTACACGAGTTCTATAATCAATAGAAGCATAGCAAGAGTGTAGCCAATCCATACCAAGGATAACATCAAAATTTAGCATATCAAGCTCTACCAAATCAACAATAGTAACTCTATGAGATAAGGAAACGGGACATCCCCTTCAGACCCTCTTAGCCACAACAGAATCACCAACAGGGGTAGAGAAATAAAAAGGTTCTAACAACACATCCTGAAGAATATCAAACCTCATAGCCACATATGGTGTCACAAAAGACAAAGTAGCAGCGGGATCAAGTAAAGCATAAACATCAAGTTGGAAAACTTTCAACATACCAGTAACCACATCGGGAGAACCCTCTTATTCACAATGAGTTTGAAGTGCGTAGAACCTATTTTGCTTGGGATCATTCGCACTCGAACCACTTGGACCGGATGAAGGATAGGGTTGACACCTATGACGACTATCTCCTTAATTCCTAGGAAGTAAAGGACAATTTTGTATCTTGTGGTACGTCTTACAATAACTAAAGTAAACATTGGTACCCGCTAAATATTTACCCTCATGCTTTCTTCCACATTTAGTACAATCCAGCAATGAAGACCCATTATGAAACGACCCCAAAAATGCCCGAAAATGTGCTTCGGAAACACCTATAATTGTAATTTCCATATATCTCAAAATCCGTTTCGTTTTTCGAAAATCCGACTTCATATTCTTGTTTAGGAGGTCAAATTGAGTAGGAAATGGGTCTAACCCAAATTTTAGAACAACCGTATCAAAATCCAAAATTTCCAAGTGAAGCCTTTTTCGAGGGTCTACTTTGGAGGGTCATATCTCCTACACAAATTATTTGGTGGCCAATAACATATTCATGGAAAGCCCTTTGAGTTAGCTACCTAACGCAATTTGTTTCACCTCATTCGGAGTTCGAACGAAGAAGTTATGCCCATTTTCGTAAAATCTGTCCGGCAGAAAAAGACAATTTCCGGTAGCTAATTTTACTGTTCACCCGCCCCATTTTTTTTCTAAGTGTTGGACGAATTTTTTTCCAAAGGGCATATGTTATTTCCTATATACCATTAGTTCAATTCCATCTCTAAAACATTTTCCCAAAACATCTCTCCCATACTTAGACA
>JAJOOE010023747.1:0-31317 GCA_036250405.1 Solanum raphanifolium | reverse complement strand
TTTTTGTATCTCTGGTTGCTGTTCGATATCTTCCGGTATTATCATATCTTTTGTTAGTCCTATCTTTACCACTTGTATCAGAGGTTTTATTTCCTCGTGTAATATCTCTGATGTTGCCGTATAAAATTTTACATAGAATAAATTTCCCTTAGTAACTCTCTTATAAGTAATAAATGCTTTATGTAGTTCCGGTATTCCACTTAGTTCCTCTCCATCATATGTATATACTGTATTTAATAATCCATAGTTGTAACATGTCCTTACTAAGTTGGCGTTAGTTTTCGGTTGTGCAATCAGTTTATTATAACCTTGTAATTTTTGGGTTAAATAATCCTGGTTGGGTTCTTGGGTTGTAATTGATCTTTTATTAATTCTATTTTAGGGTCTTCTTCTTTTATATTTTCTAATTTTTGTGTAATTTTTTCACTTCCATTTATCCATTTTGTTGTCTTTCGTTTTTTGTTATTTACTCTTTTTGCTCATATTTTTTGTTTACATGGTGTTGTGAACCACCAGTGTGTTTTTGTTATTATATGTGGGTATAATATTTCTAAAAATGGCATTTCTAATAACATATCTTTTGTAGTTAATTCAAAGTTATATATTTCTTCTATAAAATGACTACAATTATAAATCAACATATAAGATAAATACATTATTTTATGAATGCTTAGATGTTCTGTGAGGATTTGAACATTTGAATAAGGACATTTCTTGTATTTTATGATTATAGATGGAAAATAAATGTTTGCTAAGAAAATGATTGAACCCATTGATCCTCAGAATAAATCAATCACTTGGAAAGTTATTGAAGGAGACATGTTAGAGTTATACAACTCTTTTACTGTTATTTCATCATGTGAACATCAATGGACTATATTTGCACTTGTGTATGAGAAAAAATCCGAAGATACTCCGGAGCCTCTCGCTCTCTTGGCTTATTTTATTGATGTGACCAAAGATATAGAAAGTCATCTTCTCAAGAAATAACTAATATATCATGATCCATGGTTATATGGTTATGTGGTTATATGGTTATATGTAATGAATAATATTCGGCAATATTGGATAGCGTGTGAAATAAATAAAGATATTTTGAGAATATATATATATATATATTGCCAAGAATATTATTGAAGTCTTAGGCCGGGTTGACCTGGTTATAGCCTTGTAAGACCGGCCCACTGAGAGTCGAACACTTGTTAAAGAAGACCATCACTGGCCCATTACAACACATGATTGTTCCTGTCATGATTCGAGTCTAAATACTTGACATAACACGGTACCTGAAATCACGAGTGATCCCAGGCTAACCCTTGGCTTAGCATATAAGGCAAATCATATAAAAAGAAGGCGGAAGTTGAAACATATTCTTAAAGTAAGACTGAATAGTGCGAGTCAGTAGATTCATGAGACTACATTACTAATGTTTGAATAAAGCCTGTATAACTTAGAATGAAAATATAAGTATGCCGGGACATGGCCCACAACTACCTCAAAATCAAAGATAACATTACAAAATTCTAGAATTATAAATCCATGGATTCCCCAAATGTGGAAGGCTCACCAAATGCTAATTGGAAATGTTTCAACCTCACTAGCCATGAGTCTGAGTACAGAAGGCAATATTTACATCATGAAAGAATGCAGCACAAGGAAAGACATGCGTCAATAAGTGTAATGTACTAGGTATATGAGGAACACTAACATAATGAAATTATAAGGCATATGTAGGAACATTGAAATAAGGTTTCCAAAATCATAACACAAGAAAGGAACTGCAGATATATATGCCGGAGTTCATGCATAAGTTTAATTTATACCTTCAATCAAAAACATCTATGAGGATCATTCTAATACAATATCTTACATGACCATATACATACCATAACATACTTAAAATGAATCATATAGACTTAAAAATATATCATCAAGTGCATAATTGGAGAGTTTCTTGTAACCGACATATGTCATTTGAGCTCATGAAAACCAACTTAGAATCTCATTTTGATGGACTGTCATATACCTAGATAGATTATAAAAACATATCTTATCATATGTGGATCCACTAATCTAAGTATGTCAGGGCTAGCATGTCAACCGACAAAGTGGTGAAACATAATCCTACGTTGGTGCATAGTTATGGGACTTGGATTTTCTAAACTTGCGTCCTCTCGGTACTAAATAATCTTCCTGAAAAAACATATATCCATATAATTCTCATAAGTATATAAACCTCTTATCATCTTGAATCATATATGAAGATAAGCTCAAAAGTCATATCTTAAAATAACAGGTATTTAGGGTGTAATTCATCCCATTCTTTTTTTTTATGGTTAAAAGCCATAAAGGTTTGAATGGTCAAAAAAATCATGCTAAATGAGTACCATAAAGTTTCAAAACCAAAGTGAAACAATGAAAATGTAGCTTATTGAATAATGATCATAATTCATAAAAAACCTAGCTTTACTTCTAACAATCTTGTAGAATTTTTGAGAATCAAAATACTATAGACATGAGAGTGAGGAGATACTTGAGAGAAGGAAGCTCGAAAGAAAAACTTGCTTGAAACCTTGAAACTCTAGATTTTGTCTTCCTTGCAGTTTCTTTTTGAGTTGGAGAATTATGAGCTTAAAATAAAACAAAATTGAGGACTTGCTGAAATATATTCCCCTAGTAGAATTTAAAATATCATGGATTAGGCTTAGGAAAAATGGAAAAGACCAAATCAACCAAAATTAAAAAGATTTCAAAAATCTTCTACGAGGTCATCTACGGTCCGTAGTTTGATCTACGCGCCGTAGATCCCATCCATTGAAGTCAGACTAAAATTTTAAGTCTCAAAAATTCATTATACATGCCCAAATTACGGCCCATAGTGTAACACCTCAGAAATTGAAAAGTCAAATAAGAAAGGGAACAAATTTGAGTTTTGGAACTAGGTTCTACTAGTCGACTTACAGATCATAGAAAGCTACGGGTCATACGAAGGGAGTCGAATGAACAAATTTTAGTTTTTGAAAGTTTTAAATCTCTGATGATGGTCTACAAATGATCACGACGAATTGTAAAATCTTTATAGGCCATAGAAGGGATCTGTAAAAGTGATCCAGACTTAGTGAGATTTTGGACTTAAACTTATGTTCTATGGATTGGCTCTACAAGCCGTAGAAAGGATGAAGATCTATTGGAAAGATTCATGGAAGTTGGCTGGAATTTTGGGTTACAGTACTTCTTCTACATTTGACTAGTAAGGTCCGTAAAAAGTCGTATGTACAGTAGGTCCAACCCATAGGGTCGTCCAATAGATTTTAGTTAAGGGTATTTTGGTCTTTTTCTACTTAATTAACCCCTAAACTATGTTATTTTGGCCCAATATCTATCCCTATATCTGAATTTACTCTTCAAACTTAGCCTATTCCCTCTCATTCACTCAAATCCCTCAAATTTCCCCAAGTCTTCTTCTTCAATTCTCTCTCATGAACTCTAAAGGAAAGCCAGGGTTCTAGCTTCAAGATCTCATCTTCTCTCGTGCTTTGAGGACATTGATCATCAAGGTATGTGGGAATTCCCCCAATGGAACCCTTTCATCCATTGGGTTCCAAAAAGAAACTCAAATCTTTAAGTCATTTTCACCCCCATTATCTACGGTTTCTGCAATTCTTAATGGGTCTAATTTATTATGATTCTATTGTTATAATTCAATCTTATTATGCATGATTTTATACCAATTACATGTTTTCTAATTGATTTCATATGTACCCATGTTTTAACTTGATTATGACTATGAACTTATGAACTTCAATTTATGACTTAATTATGGATTCATGCATGTTTTATGAAATTGATGATTTAAGACTAAAAAATGTTTTAAGATGAAATTTCAATGATTTCTGAAAGTTTTTGTCACATTTGAAAGAAATCATGATTTACATACTAAGAAAGGTAAGTGATTAGCATGAGAGTTTTATGAAATCATGATTTTGAAAGGGAATATTCTAATATGGGCTTATTATTGCATTGGTAGTCTTTAATTGTAATATGACCTTTGTAAGTATTTTTATATGATTATAATTATGTCTTTTACCTTGGGATTTACTTAGCAGTGAGAACATTAGGAAATGGAGGCCTTAGTATTAGTAGGAGTTTGGTCTTTAGTAGCAATTCTCTTGTCTCAAAGTACATGCCTCCAAATGATAATATTAAATTATCTAGATAGTGGATCCACCTTAGAAATACGAATGATACCGAGTTCTATCTTGGAAAGTAGACCCTCTCTTTTCGGTGTGAGAGTTACACCAAATTCTATGTTATAACTCACATGGTCTTACTGTCCGTTAACAATAACTATCTCACAAATGTACTTTGTATTCTTCAAATGTCTTTTCAAAGATTTTCTATGGTTTTCATAGTATGCAGTGACCTTCTTCATGACTTAAGATTTTTCTCTAAAGACTTTTATTACGTTTCACTTGGTCATGCATATCATGTTTAAGTTCACTATGTTACCATGTTTATGTTTTATTTCTTTTTTCCATACTTTATATTCATAGTACTAATTCATATTTGTATCTATATTTCCTGATAATATAGGATCCGATGCTCATTCACCTGGATGCACTTATGTAGATTGCTCCATTATTGACTACTTTGATTGGTGAGTCTGCATGATTCAAGGGAAAGATCATGAATACTTTTAGTGATTTGAAGTCTTTTAAGATTAAGCTCATGACTTACCGGATTATCCTAGTCACTTCTATGATAGTAGAAGACTTATGTCAAACTTAGTAGTAATCTGTGTATTCTCTTATGTACTCTATTAGTATCAGTATTTTATTTTATGAATGAGACTTATATTTCTTATTCTCTCTTATTGTATTTCTTTTATGACATGCTTATGTCAAGTGTGTTATTTCAAATATCTCGTGGTCCTTTTAACCATGCCACATCTAGGGTATACTTTGGGTCGTAAAAAACTTGGTAGTAAGAGTATCATGTTTTAGAAAAGGTCCGAAGATATCTACCAAGCCGCGTCAAGTAGAGTCTTTTTCATGAATGTGAAGCGCGTAATATTTAATTAGGAGGCAACAAGGCATTAATGAAACTTGACTTCTTTCATTACTCTAAAGTCGTGCCATATAGTACATCTCAATAAAGGTCTTTCTCCTAACTCTTGTTCGATGCTTTTCCAGATATGCGTCCTTAACGCTAGAAAGAATATAGGTAACAATATGGATCCCAAATTTCCTCAAGTGCTGTTCGATCCTTTTACCGAGCAAGTTTCACATGATGAGTTCTGAGCCTCTTTCCAAGTGTTGGCTCAAGCTATGACTGCCAAAGTGAATAGAGAGGTCGTTTCTCTTGTGGACAAAAATGTGGGTACGATGGTGACATGGGTGAGAGGCTTCACTAGGATAAATCCTTTATAGTTTCACGAATCCAAAGTTGAGGAAGATCCCCAAGAGCTTGTTGATGAAATCCACATAATTGTGAAGATTCAGGAGTTACACCGGTAGAAAAGGTGGAATTGGCGGCTAATCAACTCAAGGGTGTTGCTCAAGTTTTGTTCAAACAATGGAAGGAAGAGAGGGAAATCGATGCGGATCCTCTTGATTGGGAGAAATTCAAAGGGGATTTTCTTGATCATTTCTTTTCTCTTGAGATGAGGGAGGCGATAGCTGTTAAATTCATCAAACTTTGTCAAGGAAATATTAGTTTGAAAGAGTATGCACTAAAGTTTACTCAATTGTCTTAGTATTCTCCTACTATGGTTGCAAACTCTATGGCAATGATGAGTAAATTTATATCGAGTGTGTTCAAAATAGTGGTAAAAAAGTGTCGTATCACCATGTTGACTAAGTAGATTGATATTTCTCATCTGATGATACACGCAAATTGAAGAGGAAAATATATAGGTGGAGTCTAGAGAGTAAAAAAGGGAATGTACCTGTGATGGTGACTTTTCTTATTCTAAGTTTGGTTGACACGATCATCCTTAATTCTGACAAAATTTGTCTGTTCAAGGTTCTTCTAATGTTTCGGCTCTAAAGTTCAACAAAGATAATGTGTCTAACCCTAAACCTCAAGGAGGTAGTGGTAATGGATCTTCCATCTGCGCTTGCCAAAATTGTTGCAAGTCATCCCTGAAAGTGCGTAGCCTATACATATGTTTTCTATGGTTGTGGGAAGAGTGGTCACAAGATGAGAGATTTTATGGAGCAAGATACTAAGGGAAACAAATTGTAGGCAAGCCCAACCCAGTGGTTGTGGTTCAAGTGATCCTCATCTAAACATGTTGTATGCTCTTAAGACTCGACATGATAATGGGGGTTCTCCTGCTCTTGTGACATGTATGTTGAAAGTCTTTCATCTTAATGTATATACTTTGCTTCATCTGGGTGATACATTGTCTTTCGTGACTCCTTATGTGGCTATGAAATTTGATGTCTGTCCCGATATTCTCATAGAACCTTCTTTATTTTCTACACCTATTAGTGATTCCATTGATGCTAAACGAGTCTATAAAAGTTTCCATGTTTCTATTTCTCATAGAGTAACTCATGTTTATTTGGTAGACCTTGATATGTTAGACTTTGATGTCATTATTGGGATGGATTGGCTCCACTCTTATTATGCCGTCATAGATTGCAGGACCCGATTGGTAACATTTCAGGTTTCGAAGAAACCTATCTTCAAAAGGAAAGGGGGAAATTCCATGCCTAAAGGTTATTTCATAGCTTCCTTAAAATCTAGGAAAATGATTTCTAAAGGTTGCATTTATCACCTTTTTAGGAATAGGGATACGAATTCTAAAATCTCTACTCTCGAGTCAGTCCTGATTGTAAATGAGTTTTTGTAAGTGTTTCCCGATGATCTTCCTAGTATTCTTCCAAAAAGGGAAATATAATTCGTTATTGATGTTCTCTCAAATATGCAACCTATCTCTATATCTCCTTACCGTATGGACCCAACAAAACTTAGGGAGTTAAAGGATTAATGGAAGGATCTGATAGATACGAGTTTCATAAGAGCGAGTATCTTTTCATGGGGTGCTCCGGTGTTGTTTGTATGAAAGAAGGATGGTTCACTTCACATGTGTATTGACTAGAGTTAAGTGAAAAAAGTCATCATAAAGAAAAAGTATCGTATTCCAAGGATCGAATACTTGATTGATCAACTCCAACGTGTGAATTCATTTTTAAAGATTGACCTTTGGTAGGGTTATCACCAGCTGAGGTTATGGGAAAGTTACATTCTATAAATGGGTTCTTGAACTCTGTATGGTTACAATGAGCTTTTGGTGATGTCGTTTTGTTTGACTAATTCCCTGGGCTTTCATGGAATTAATGAATAGGGTCTTCAAACAATATCTTTACATATTCATGATCATATTTATGATGATATTTTAATTTACTCTCTGAGTGAGGATTAACATATTAGCATTTAAGGAATGTTTTGCATTTTCTCAAGGATAATCAATTGTTTGCTAAATTTAGCAAGTGAGAATTTTTGTTGAGCTTTGTTGCTTTTCTTGGCCATATTGCCTCTGGTGATGGTATTCAAGTTGATCCTAAGAAGACTGAGGCGGTTAAGAATTGCCCTAGGCCTTTATCCATTTTAGATATTCAGATTTTATTGGGTTTGGCCAATTACCATAGAAGGTTTATGGAAGAATTTTCTTGTATTGTTTCACCTTTGACAACATTGATTAAAACGAAGGTGAAGTTTCTATGGTAGGAAGCTTATGAGAAGAGTTTTCAAAAGTTGAAGGATAGGCTCACTTAGCCCGTACATTGATAATACCAAAGGGATCAGATGGTTTTGTGGTTTATTGTGATGCTTCTCAAATTAGTCTTTGTTGTATTTTGATGAATCATGGAAATTTTATTGCATATGCTTCGAGGAAATTGAAGGTGCATGAAAAGAATTATCCGACTCATGATTTGGAGTTAGTGGTGGTAGTGTTTGTTTTAAAGATTTGGAGACATTAGTTATGTGGTGTTCATGTTAATTTGTTTACCGACCATATGAGTTTGAAGCATGTGTTCACTCAAAAGAATTTGAATCTTCGCCAAAGAGGTGACTTTAGTTGTTAAAAGATTGTGACATGAGAGTGTCCTTTATCATCCTGGTAAAGAGAATGTACTTGCAGATGCTCTTAGTCGACTATCGATGTGTAGTGTTGCTTATGTTGAGGATGGTAAGAAGGAGTTAGTTCTTGATGTTCATAGGTTTTCTCGATTGGATGTTCACTCATAGTTCTCGGTATTATATTCACCTAGGAGCCACCAAGATGTCCTAAAATTTATGGGAGGTCTGTTGGTGGATTGGGATGAAGAAGGATATCATGAAATTTGTAGCTAAATTTCAAAATTGTTGACAAGTGAAAGTTGACTATCAGAAACCAAGTGGTTTGGCTCATGACATTAGCATTCCTACTTGGAAGTGGGAAGATTTGAATATGAACTTTGGTTTACCTCATACTCGTTGTTAGTTTGATTTGATTTGGGTAATTGTGGACGGAATGTTGAAGTAAGCTAATTTTCACCCCGCGAGGACTTCATTTTCAGCCGAAGACTATGCTAAACTTTGTATTCGGGAAATGGTAAGGTTACATGTAGTGCCTTTATCCATTATCTCTCACTATTGTACGCAGTTTATGTCATAGTTTTGAAGGTCAATTTAGAAAGGTCTTGGTACTCAAGTGAAGCTTAGTCCGACTTTTAATCCCCAGACAGATGGACAAGACGAATGTACCATGAAGACTTCGAAAGATATGTTGAGAGCTTCTGTGATTGACTTCGACGGTTATTGGGATGATTAGTTGCCTTTGATCGAGTTTTCTTATAATAATAGTTACCACTCAAGTATCCAAATGGCTCCATTCAAGGCTCTTTATGGTAGGAGGTGCAGGTTTCTTATTGGTTGGTTTGAAGTTGGTGAGCTTGCTTTGATTGGGCTTGAGTTAGTGCATGAGGCCATGACAAAGGTTGTACTGGCTCTAATCGACAAAAGTTGTATGCCAATGTTAGGAGAAGTGAGCTTGAATTAGATTTTGATGATTGGATTTACTTGAAAACCTCACCCATGAAGGGTGTGATGAGGTTCAAAAAAAAGGCAAGCTTAGTCCCCGGTATGTGGGCCCATATTACATAAAGTATTCCATGTTTCCTTGTTGAAAAAGTGTGTTGGAGATCTGACATCTATAGTGCCATTGGAAAGTTTGGGAGTTAAGGACAATCTTTCATATGAAGAGATTCTTGTTGAAATGTTTGATAGAGAAGTTCGGAAGTTGAGAAATAAAGAAGTTGCATCTGTAAAAGTTCTATGGAGGAATTAATTAGTTGAGGTTACTACATGGGAGGCTAAACTCAATATGATGTCCAAGTATCCTCATCTCCTATTCTATCTTGAGGTATTAAGTTCTTCATGGTTCATACTTTCAGATTCATACATTTTTGTCATTCTCATGTTTCGATATGCATGTATGTTCATGAAAAACTTGATTTTGGAGTGATGATTTAGCTTGGAGTGATTTTTTGATGTGATTGCATTCATGTTGGGTTGTTAGTTTCTCTTCCTACTTTATTCATTCTTGCCTGAGTCCCATTGGAGGACGAATGTTCCCAAGAGGGAGATATTGTAAAAAATAAGAAATTGGAAAGTCAAATTTTAAAGGGAAAGTGTCACGACCCAAGGTAGCCCCTAGGTGTAACATGACGTATAAGACCCCAAGAAGCCCCACACAAGCCATTTAGCTTTCATCATACAATAAATAGAATAAAGAGATTTGAAAGACAGTTTCAATGTATCAAAGTTTAATAAAGCAAAATTGGAATGTCTAACATCGTCTCAATAGCCATCTAGTACATAAGAAATTGGACCAACGGGGAAAGTTCTCGGTTTCACCAAGAACATATTTCAAGAAAATCTCACCACACAAGGCATTCAACACAATCATCGATCATAACTCTAGAAATTAAGCTCGTGTGCAATGATCATTACAAGACTCACTTCGCTAGTCACAATGAGATGCTAAGAGTTCACACATGAGTTATGCACCTCAATTTGCCTCATTGGACTTGCATAAACATATTGTTCAATCAAGAGCACTACTCAAGTCATTAGTATTAATCACAACCGATACTTAAATATACAAGAGAACAACCACAAACCTTCACAAATTAAGAAATTAGGAGGTGGAATCAACCAACATTCACAATTTTTTCCATAATAAATGAGAAGATTTAGACACAACCAAAAGTAGTAAAACAAAAAATCACCCTAAAACAAAACAAAACACATACAACCTAATGGGATAGGTATGGAGATACCCTCACCCCACCAAATAAAACTAAATAGTGTCCTCAATGTATAATAAAACAAATATCTCAAAAGTAAATAAAAACAAAACATGAAAAGAGTCAAGATCCCCCTAGCTAAGCCTGAGATGACTACTACGTCTCTTGTGCTCACTCAATATGTGCATCAGTTCCAGGCTCTCCTCCAAGAGTGGGATGTGTTCCACTGGGACCAATCATCGATGTGTCCCGCAATGAGGCCTCCATAACTGTCTGGACCAAATCACTCTCAAGGTCCTCCAAGTCTTCATACACCGCCTCCTCTTGAGTCACTAAGCCCTCTTCACCAGTCTCAGGAGTATCCAACTCATCACCATCATTAGCTACAAAAACATCTCCGGTCAGAGTAGCCAAAGTGATTTCAAAAGTAGCTGTTATCTCTAAACTCGAACCATCGGGAATAAAAACTCCACCCCACAACATCGAAATATCAGTGGATTTGAGCTCATCCACATCACACCTAAATCCTGCAACATCAGCTTTCAAGGCTATCACATCTGTTGATTGATGTCCTTCATGCTCACATGCCTCAACTCGCACGGTAAGTGCATCCAACGCTAGACCATGGGGTGTAATCAACTCTCTCTGCTCTTGCAACTCATCCTGGATGAGGCAAGGGCAGAAATAATGGCTCGCTCAATCAACCTCGGGACAACTGTCTTAACTCGGAAGGCACGCATATTGACTGAATGGGTTAGGTGGACTATTCTATACAACATGTCCTGTGTCAATGGGGTGCAAGAGATAGCATCAACAACAAAAATAGTAGGAATAGACAGGCTAGCTGTAACTGATGGCTCGTTATGAGTCTGAGATTTGGACTCATTTGGGGATTTGTGTATTGATGAGTCCACGATTTGGACTCATTTAGGGCAATATTTTGATGAAATTAGTTTCCTCAAATGCATGTTTTACCTCGATATTTGATAAAAAAACCTTTAAGTTTCAGGTATTTGAAATTTGAGGGAAAGCATAGACACTATCAAGCAAAGAGGAATAAGTAGCTAAAAGAACTAAGAAATGAAGATATGTGAATCGCCAAACCCATTCGGCGAATTGCCAATAGATCGCATATTCGCCTTTTGAGTATCAAAAGCTCACTGGTCTAGTCTAGGAGATAGCCATTCCTTTGTGGTAGTGGGAAGTAATTAATATGGGATTTATTACTGGGTTACCTCGATCGTGTCGTAGGTTTGACTGTATTTGGCTAATTGTTGACAGACTAACAAAATCAGCCCACTTCTTACTTGTCAGGGCTACTTTTACAGCCAAAGACTATGCAGGGCTCTATATTAGAGAGATTGTTAGGCTACACAGTATCCCAATATGTATTATCTCTAATAGAGGAGCACAATTTACCACTAACTTCTAGAAGTCCTTCTAGAAAGGACTTGGGACACAAGTTAATCTTAGTACAACATTTCACCCTCAGACAGATGACCAGGATGAGCGCACAATTTTGACACTCAAGGATATGTTACGGGCATGTGCGCTAGACTTCAAGGGAAGTTGGGATGACCATTTGCCTCTTATTGAGTTCGCATACAATAATAGTTATCATTCTAGAATCGAGATGGAACCTTATGAGGCTTTGTATGGACGAAAATGTAGATCCCCCGTTGGATTATTTGAAGTAGGTGAGTCAGTTTTGATTGGACCCGACTAAGTACAGTAGACAGTAGAGCAGGTTAAGCTCATTCGGGAGAGGTTTCTAAATGCTCTAAGCCAACATAAGTCATACTCAGATGTTCGACAAAGGGACATAGAGTTTTGTGTTGATGACTGGGTATTCTTAAAAGTCTCACCTATGAAGGGTGTTATGAGATTTGGCAAAAAAGGCAAGCTTTGTCCAAGATTCATTGGGCCATATCGGATCCTTCGAATGGTAGGAAGAGTGGATTATGAGTTAGAATTGCCTTCGAGGCTAGAATATATTCATCCAGTTTTCCATGTATTGATGCTACGGAAGTGCGTAGAAGACCCTTCTCGGGTTGTCCTAGTTGAGGATGTTCAGATCACAGAGGAGTTGTCCTACGAGGAAACTCCAGTTGCCATATTAGATCGACAGGTCCATAAATTGAGGACCAAAGAGGTGGCTTTAGGTAAAGTATTGTGGATAAACAAGAATCGAGAAGAGGTGACCTGGGAAGCTGAGGATTGCATGAGTCCAAATATCCTCACTTGTTTCATAACCTAGGGTGATGGAATATCAGTTTATATTAGTGCAGTGAGGTAAGAGATCTGATTTTTAATATTGTTGCTTATTATTATGGGTGTTGTCGTTGTATTTTTGCTCGCATTATTATTGCAGAGCTATAGTGCTTAGCTATTTATGTCATTCTGTGAGACACCTAGGTTAGAATTTCTGCCTTTTAGATTCCTGGATAGTCACATTTACAAAGGATACTCTGGGTAAATTTTGGCAACTTCTGAGGACTTAACCGCGTGACTCAGATTTTTCATTCGAGGACGAATGCTTCTAAGAGGGGAATGATGTAACACCCTGACTTTTTGAAACATCTAAATTAACTCATACCTTCGTGGAAAGACAAAGAGGGTGAGTAATAAATTAAGAATGATTTGGTATGTCATATTTTAAGTGTTCAAGGGTTGTATCTCAAGGTTTGAAGTTAGGTAAGTCGCAAAATAAAATTTGGTGAAAGTTATCATAAGTTCATTTTTAAAGATTTCTCAGAAATTTGGGTAAATGTATTTGATTTTTTCTCCCAATCTATAATAATTCATGGGTCCCATGACCCATCGAATCGAAGGTCTACGAGTCTAGTTTCCAACACATCAAACCGTTCATTCATATGACTTCAGAATAAGGAGATATTTGCGTTTTCGCGATACTACGCAAGCAGGCACGTGAGGTGGGTCCCCTAGATCGGTAGAACTTTATATATATCATCTTCTTCGACTTTTTCTTCATTTTTTCAGTGAAGAACCAGAAAATTTTGAAAACCCACTTCTAGGATCAACCAAATTATAGATTTTCTCGACTGAAGTTCTTGACGAAGGTTGTTCTACGCATTGAGCTTGTGAACATGGTATAATTTGTTTCATCGATTTGGTAGCATATCATATTTTGTTGTTGGGACAACAAGGGTTTGGGCATATTTTAAGGTTTTGAAGTGTCTTACAAACTTAAGGTCAAGGTAAGATCCTTCTTTCATCGATTCTAGCTTTAATAAGCCACAAATAGCAATTTCTGACGGAAATACATACCTTTTATCAGATTATCGTGGTATGCCTATATTCCTGTGTGTTGATTATGGTCCTGCCTTGTTGTAGTATCGAGGGGGTTGTGAGTAAAATTCGTTAGGCCACGTGAATTCAGTGAAAAAGGTATGCTAAGGCTATTCCCTTTTTACGACATGTTTCCTTAAAGCTTAGGAGCAATGTAATTGAGTTGTTATCCTTGTTATACTTGTAGCCATTATTGTTGATTGTTAGCTTCTCGAGTTGATATAATCATCCCTAGTCGGGATTCTTATTCAGTTAGTAGCGTCCCTATGTTGGACACGACTTAGAGGCTATTCGTATAGGTTGCTTATAGCTAAATTGCTCGCTTTTAGCTTATTGGATTGTTATTGTTACCCTTGGGGCTATTGTGGTTAGCTGCATAAATGTGATTTATGCCTAGAAGGGCTATGTTCTGCCTACGGGGCAATATTGATTCCTAGAAGGGCTATGTTCTGCCTACAGGGCCATGTTGTTGCTTAAGAAGGCTATGAGTTGTCTATAAGCTATATTGATGCCTAAGAGAGCTATGTGCTTCCTAGGGGGCTATATTATTGCCTAAGAGGGCTATGTTACTGCTTACGGGGTAAGGGACTACTCATGTGGGTATATAGACTTATTGGCACCTTCTGGGCTTATGGGGGCCTGGGTTGGTGGTCTTATGTGCTGTTTGTACCTGCCGAGCTTATGGGGGCTTGGTTAGGTTGTTCTTTTATTATTTTTGATATGTTTAGATTTAGGAGCAGGCCAGTACACTTATCTTATACTTGATTTATTTATCGGATTAATTCCAGTATATTCGGATGCTTGCTCATAGTTTATTGCCTTTCATACTCTGTACATTATTTCATACTGAAGCCCCATTGCCTGGGGGTACTGCATTCATGCCTGCAGGTCCCGACAGACGACCCAGTAGACCTCCTCAGCAACAAGATTGACATATATCCGGCTGGCTAGCCCCTTTCCTTCGGAGTTGCCAGAGTTGGGAGGTTTATTAGCTTTTGTTGTATATATTTTTATGGGTAGGTTGGGGCCCTGTCCCACCAATATTTACTACTCTTAGAGACTTGCAGACTAGAGTATGGGATGTATAGCTACGTTATGGCCATGCTGGCCTAGTTTGTTGGTTTGCTGAAGCTTGTTAGTTGTTTGATGTATTGTCTTGATATATACCTGCTTTCAATTTCTGTATAGAGATCATGGTGGCCTCGACGGCCCAATCAGGACTTTTGTGCTAGTTGGCTATTTCTTTATATTAACTCTTGGGAGTAGCTGTCTCATTTATAAATCTGTTGATAGGGGCCTTGCCGGCCGAGGGCTTACTTTTAAGCCGAAATATACTTGTTTGATTCTTGATTGTGTGTGGCTGCCATGCGCTAGTAGCAAATAATTCAGCAGGGTCGTCTCCGACCTGAGTTCTGGCATTAAGAGCCAGTTGCACCCCTTGAGTTTGGGGCGTGCCACTTTTCTTGGAAGAAACTTGAACAATTGTGATCCCTCTTTATCCTCTTACCCATAACTTTCATGAAGTGTGTTTTGTGTTAATAGCCAACTTAGGCAAAAAGCGTAAGTTGGGGACGTGGTGAAAGGAGAATGAAAATCAAGAAGTGTGAGAAATCCCCCTTTGAGTAATGGTTTTGAAAAATATGGAACCCCTCCATATAAAAAAAAAAGAAAAGAGAAAAGAGAAAAGAAGCAAAGAAAAAGAATGAAAGAGTTGTGAAATAAAGTGATCAAAATTGCAAAATAAATGGGGTGTCCGGTAAGTTATATGAAGTTTAATAATGGGGTGGATTATGAGCATGTATGAAATGTTAAAGAAAAGGAGGAAAGTGATGTTCATGCCACACTTCATGAAGGTAGAAGCCACTGAGCCTAAATGACCATACCTTGACACTCAACCCCGTTACAAGCCGTGAAAAGACCTTTGTGATCTTGAGTGAGCTGAAACAAATGTTGATTAGAAAATAAGGACAAACCTACGTGTGAAGTTATGCATGTGTTCATCTTTTTGAGTGTTAGAGTTGTATATGATTCCGGAACTTTAAAATTGTTGAGAAATTGTGTGTGAATAGGGAATCATCGTTGTTCTGAGGGCATTTGAGTACCTTTGTTAAGCTTGAACTTGCATTTGAAGTAAGTATTGTGAACTTGATCATCTTTGATAATGGTGAGTCACAAGTTGATCAATCTGTGAGTGCACAATTGATCATTGCATGAGTAAGTTGAACCTTGTTATGTGCATTCATATTGAGTCTGATGCAACACTTTTTGAGACATCCCTTTTGAACTACTGATCTTGAGTTTTACTTGAGGACAAACAAAAGTTTAAGTTGGGGGTGTTGATGAGTTCGAGAATTGGACTCATTTGGGGCTTTGTTTATATAGATTTAGTGTCCTCAAATGCCTAATTCGTGCTATAAACTGATGTTAATGCCTTGATTTTCAGGTATTTGAATTGAGGAGCAAGCAAGGACACTAACAGGGAAAAAGGAACAAAACAAACTGAAGAAGTGAATAAAGGCGAGCCTGAGGTTCGCCAAGAATACTTGGCGTGTCACCAACTGGCTACTGTCACGAGCCGAGCCTACACCCTGGACGTGGCCGACACTCTAGAAGCAATGCTGGTCCCCAAGAGAATCCTCATCCTGGCTGACTACAAGCGGAAGACTAACTCAAGCATATAAAGCTTAAAAATCGAGAAAAATTCATGAAACTCAATTACAAAGCTTTAACTAAAATGAAAAACTTTATATAAAAATGGATTATTCAACTCGCCATAAAATAGGCAACTTAAGTATTTAAAACAGTTAATAAAATAAATGAACAAACTTCTGAAACTCTACAGTCAATCTATGAAGCCTCTAAATGACAAAGATAGAAGTTGGGACAAGACCCATGACCTCCTAAAAACTAATATAACTGAAAGTAAAAGTGGAACCCTCCGGAAGCAAGGAGGCTTACCATGGCTAACTCAAACTCCATGTGGTATCAACGAAGCTCCTGTTGATGACCCTGAATACCTGTATCTGCATCATGAAACGATGCAGGCCAAATGGCTCAGTATGTGGAATGTACGAGCATGTAAGGGGAATTCTAAAGCATAACATAAGTTTGAACTTGATAAAAAGGAAACATACTTACCTCGTTTCAAACATACTCAACTAAAGGAATACTCAGGGATACTCAAAGCTACTCAAACTTACTCAACTCAGAAGTACTCAAGGATAAGATACTAAACTCAGTAATAAGGTTCTCAACTTAGTGAAACTGAACAATAAGGTACTCAACGCAATGAAGCACAGATCAATTCAAGATACTCAACTCGAAATACTCAACTCATGATACTCAAGGATAAAGCAATAGTAAAAGATGCAATATATATGGAAAGATGTAAAATTGTAGATAGCAACTCCATGTATTGAATAATACAATAATACTCAATGTGTATATAAAAATACAATATAATTCTTTGGGAGTTTCTCTAACCGACAACCATTAGTATGAGCTATGTGATGATACAACGTCTTGCCCACGCTGCCAGAAATGCCCTATACTTTGCCAAGGTATAAGACCTCTCAACTAAGTGGATCCACTAGTCTGTGCTAAAAAGCACTAAGGAATCATCTAAAAAGTATGATTGTTTCTACCCACGTCGCCTACATGGTTTATGGGGGCTGTGAGTTGTATGAACTCTCACCCATATTGGTGCTCAATACTACTCCCAAAATATACTCAGCTCATATGTTTTAAAAAAATAACAATATCAGTGGTTTGAGATTATTACTTAAACTCTATAAAGAGATGTTACTCAGCTGCTCAAAACTCTTTTGGAAATCTCAGTTTCCTCCTCTTTTAAAATGTGAAAACATTTACTTTTGGGAATACTTAGTTCCCATATATCATTATAAGTGAACTCGACTCTACTCTTTCATAACTCAAGTGCTCAAGTCTTAAAACAAGTTTAGAAAAAGTTGTAAAAAGACTTCTCAAAATAGGGTTCATGCCGAATGATGGACATGAACAACTCAATTAAAGGTTTTCAATAAGCATACAAATAACTCGATACTCAGAACTCAACAACTCAGAACTCAAGAAATTCAATAATACTACTTATTTCAAGAATGCTTAACTCATAGGGTTCATGTAAAATTATGGGCATGAACAACCCGACTCAAGGACTCAATGATACTCCTCACTCAAGATTTCTCAAATCTTATGGTTCCTGCAGAATTATGGGCATGAACTACTCAACTTAAGAATTTCATGGGTAACATGTAATAGTTCCATGATTAGGAATATAACATCAGAAGGGTTAGGAACTCAATACTCAAGACTTAGAACTTGAATATAATACTCCTCATAAAGATACTCAACTTATGGAGTTCATACGGAATTATGGGCATGAACGATTCAACTCGAGGGTCTATATAATCAATATGGAACTGATGTATCTGAGTATTCTTAATCTTATACTTACTTCCTCAAAACATAGCTCAAATCGATAGTTGATATCAAGGGATTCACAATTGAACTTAAAGACTTTCTTGAAGTCTACTCTTAACTTCCTCAGGAATGTGAATTATGAATTCAAGATTTATGGTTCATGATATGGAGGTACTCATGATGATAAATTAGACTCATGAATACATTTTCCTCATTCTCATACTCACTTGTTCGAATCTTGAACCAAGTTATTAGAAATTGTAGAAGACTCCTCAAAAAGACTCCAACGGACTTTCTCAAAACTTGACTCTCAACTCTACCTTTAAATTGATTTATGAATTCAAGGTTGTGATTTGTGATACGAAAGACTTTGTAATGTTTAATAGTGTTTTTAGATAGTTAAACATGAAAAACAATCAAGAAATCATTGTATGAAAGCAAGTCCGCAATGCGGAGATGCATTTTAATATTTGGTCGCAAAATAACTTTTGAGGCAGAGGGGTCCGTGACCTCTTCGTGACACGAAGAAAAAGAATCCCATCCTGAGGACCTGCAAATTTGCCCGTCTTTTTCTTTCATTGTTTTCTAACGCCAATTCGCCTCAACTCGATTCTTTTCTTAATTCCTCTTTAGATTCAGATACCCACTACATGTACACAAGAATCTAATCAATCACAACTCTAAAATCGACACGATTTCCTCAAGAACTCATCAATCTCATCTAAACTGAAGAACGAAAGCCAATTTAAAGAACACGATTCAAGAACAACAAACTTTCAACTTTCTAGAATGAATTTCGCTGAAATTAATATGATTGGAATGTGGGTGAACTAACCCAACACTATGGAATCTTACATACCTCTTAGGGATCAAACCTATGGCAAAAATCAGCAACAACTCTCAAGAATCTCGATGAATGTCTTGATCCTTTCCTCTTTTCTCCTCTTTTCTCTTCTTTTCTCTTCTTGAACCCTCAACTAGAACCCTAATTGTATATTACGATTATAAAACTGAACCTAATAGGATGAGACACTTAAAACCTTACTAAAAATGGATTAAAGCTTATTAGGTAAGGAAAAGACCAAAATACCCCTTACTACTTTTGGGTAACTTTCCTTAATTGGACAACCTAACTTCAAAAGGGCATATCTCACTCATACAAACTCGAAACTGAGAAAACTTAGTGATGTTGGAAAGATAATTCAACGAACTTTCAATTAATACCTTGTATCCCACTTAAATCATTATGTACTAAGAGTTATGGTCATTTGAAATTGACCCAAATCTTAGAAGAACTTAGGAATGACTTCTGTGAACTCTTTTTAGTTCTTCTTGGAACTCAAGGTGCTACATCTGGTGATCTTAACACTTAAGAAATTTTTAATTCCTTGGTAAAATCTCACTAACTAAGAAGAACGGTTCGAGTGTTAGTTTGAAAATTTTCCTGGGGTGTTACAATATCTCCCCCTTGGGATCATTCGTCCTCGAATGATGACTGGATTGGGTATGGAATGGGGTTACTCTTACTAAAGTCTGTCTAATGGTATGCTCTTACTATAGTCAAGCTTAACCCAAATCCTTAGGTTCGGGTTCTATACCTCTCTATAGGGAATCTCATCCCAAAACTATTACTCGTTGCCATCACATTGGGCTCATATCAAGAATTACCTAATGTTTAACAACACCACGTTCTAGCTTAGTATTCTAACAACTCCATGGACTCCTACTAACCAGCTCCTTATGAAATTCTCAACACTTGACTTGATTTCTCATCTTATCAACTCCCCCTTAGGTATAAAGCTAACACTTGAAAGCTATGGACCTATTCCACATTCACAACTCAATTATGCTATCTAAGCGCACATGGAAAATTATAAGTTAATTGGAACCTCATCTGGTAACATACCATCTCAGAACACCTCTTAATGCTCTTGTTACTCTTGTGACTTAGCCACACTTCACTTCCCTTATCTAAACGTTAGGGTCTCTCACTTGTACCACTCATATTTATTGCAGCTTATCACCTCAATTCCTCAACGACTCTATGTCAAGTCTTCTAGATCAAATCTCAAGACTAACATCATCACTTTTATGTTGCCATTCTTCTAACAATGATGGTCATCTCAAATTCAAGCTTAATGTTTATGAGTAAACCCGAATATCAATATGATTTCTCGCCTACTACACTAACTCACAAGTACTATTTACAATTGTAGAATCACTCGTCCAATAGAACCTTATGACAAATAGTCAATCCTCACCCCATAGTCTGCACACTTACAATTTACTATCACATTTTCATTCACAACTTGAATACTATTCACTCATTCACTATACATTATTGCCTAATTAGTTCTATTACACTTTTAATATTATGAGTTGTTCCTGAAAATCATAAGCCTAGCTTAGATCTATCACCTCATGTATTCTCATGCTCTTCTATTCAACACTTACACTTGGTCATTACCTACACAATGACACTTCATCACAAGCTCTTTTCTAGCTACAACACACTCTACTTTCTATGATGGAATCTTCACAAATTATCATTTCTTAGTCTACCCGTAAGGGAAAACTCCTCGTCAATAACTTATTGGTTGCGTGACTATAATTACATAATTTGCCCTATCACTATCTTCCCTTCATAGATCTCTGTACTTCTACATACTTCCCTCTAACTCTGAGCTCTTTCACTATTACTCCTCATGATCTCGTAACTCATGCTACCATTTGGGGTGGAAATATTACCCAAGTTCTAAACATACCTCCTTTTAAGGATCTCAACTGAAACAAGACTTAAGGAAAAGAGTACAACTCGCTTTAAGCTGAAATGCACAATACTTATAATTATGTGTGCATTCCTCTGAAACTGAACACTTAACTTACTCTTGGGCTTCTCTCAAGCCCCTCTGGAGTCTCATGACTTTTCTCAAGACTCTTGATAAGATCAACTCATCGATAAAGGACTGACTTTTCTTTTCAACCATCTCTAGTATGATGGGTAGTCGAATGAATCTCAGAAACGCACTAGTATGTATGAATCTCTATGACTTAGCTCTATTGAACAATTAAGAGTATGAAAGAAGGGAATCTTTTCCTAAATGTCAGTAGTCCCTCATTTATAGAAGTGGGGCCCTCACAATCATAAAGAAGATCCTACATGACACGACTTCATAGACACCCTAGGACACTTGAACTCTATGCTCTGATACCAATTTTGTCACGACCTGAGCCTACACCCTAGACGTGGAAGACACTCGAGAACCATTGTTGGTCCCCAAGAGAACCCTCATCTTGGCTGACTACAAGCGGAAGACTAAATCAAGCATACAAAGCTTAAAAACTAAATGCATATTCATGAAACTCAATTACAAAGCTTTAACTCAAATGACCAACTTTATATAAAAATAGATTATTCAACTCGCCATAAAATGGGAACTTAAGTCTTTAAAACGTTTAATAAAATAAATGAACAGACTTCTGAAACTCTACCGTCTATCTATGAAGCCTCCAAATGAAAAAGATGGAAGTTGGGACAAGACCCACGACCTCCTAACAACTGATATAAGTGAAAATAAAAGTGGAACCCTCCGGAAGTAAAGAGGCTCACCATGGATAACTCGAACTCCATGTGGTATAAACGAAGCTCCTATTGATAACCCTGAATACATGTATCTGCATCATGAAACGATGAAGGAAAAATGAATCAGTACGTGGAATGTACGAGAATGTTAGGGGAATTCTAAAGTATAACATAAGCTTGAACTTGATAAAAAGGAAACATACTTACCTCTTTTCAAACTTACTTAACTCAAGGAATACTCAGGGATACACATCACTACTAAAATTTACTCAACTCAGAAGTACTAAAGTATAAGATACTCAACTCAGTGAAACTCAACAATAAGGTACCCAACATAATGAAGCACAAATCAACTCAAGATACTTAAATCAAAGGTACTCAACCTAAGATACTCAACTCATGATATTCAAGGATAAATCAATTGTAAAAGATGCAATATATATGGAAAGATGTAAAACTGTAGATAGCAACTTAATGTATTGAAAAATACAATAATACTCAATGCGTATATAAAAATACAATATAACTCTGTGGGAGTTTCTCTAACAAATAACCATCACTATGAGTTATGTGATGATACAACGTCTCGCCCACACTGCCAGAACTGCCCTATACTTTGCCAAGGTATAAGACCTCTCAACTAAGTGGATCCACTAGTCTGTGCTAAAAAGCACTAAGGAATCATCTAAAAAGTATTACTCTTTCTACCCACGTCGGCTACATGGTTTATGGGGGTTGTGAGTTGTATGAACACTTCCCCATAGCAGTTCTCAATACTACTCCTAAAATATACTCAACTCATACGTTTTAAAAAAGAGATGTTACTCAACTTCTCAAAACTCTTTTGGAAATCTCAATTTCTTCTTCTTTTTAAATGTGAAAACATTTACTTTTGGGAATACTTAGTTCCCATATATCATTTTAAAGAAAATGAACTCGACTCTACTCTTTCTCAACTCAAGTGCTCAAGTCTTAAAACAAGTTTAGAAAAAGTTTTAAAAGGATTTCTGAAAATAGGGTTCAATGATACTACTCATTTAAGAATGCTCAACTCATAGGGTTATGCGGAATTATGGGCATGAACAACCCGACTCAAGAACTCAATGATACTCCTTACTTAAGATTTCTCGAATCATATGGTTCATGTGGAATTATGGGCATGAAGTACTCAACTTAAGGACTTCATGGGTAACATGTAATAGTTCCATGATTAGGAATATAATCTCAGAAGGGTTAGGAACTCAATACTCAAGACTTAGAACTTGAATATACTACTCCTCTCAAAGATACTCAACTTATGGTGTTCATACGGAATTATGGGCATGAACAACTCGACTCAAGGGTCTACATAATTAATATGGAACTCATGTATCTGACTCTTCTCATTCTTATACTTACTTACTCAAAACTAGGCTCAAATCGATAGTTGATCTCAAGGGATTCACAATTGAACTCAAAGAGTTTCTTGAGCTCTACTCTTAACTCTCTCTTGAATGTGAATTATGAATTAAAGAGTTATGGTTCATGATATGAAGGATCTCTTGATTATAAAGTAGACTCATGAATACATTCTTCTCATTCTCATACTCACTTGTTCGAGTCTTGAACCAAGTTATTAGAAATTGTAGAAGACTCCTCAAAAAGACTCAAAGGGACTTTCTCAATTTTTTGAAAGAACTCTCAAAACTTAACTCTCAAATTTACCGTGAATTTGATTTATTAATTCAAGGTTGTGATTTGTGATAGGAAAGATCTCGTGATGTTTAGGAGTGTTTTTAAATAGTTAAACATGAGAAACGATCAAGAATTAACTGTATGGAAGCAATTTCGCAATGCGGATATGCATTTCAATATTTGGTCGCAAAATAACTTTTGAGGTAGAGGGGTCCGTGAACTCTCCGCGATGCGAAGAAAAATAATTCCCATCATGAGGATCAGGTCTGCGACGTGGACCTGGTACCCAGATTTGCCCGACTTTTTCCTTCTTCATTTTTTAACCCCAATTCACGTAATTTGATTCTTTTTCTCAATTCATCTTTAGATTCAGATACCCACTACATGTACACACGAATCTAATCAATCACAACTCTAAAATCGATACGATTTCCACAAGAACTCATCAATCTCATCTAAACTCAAGAACGAAAGCCAATTTCAAGAACACGATTCAAGAACAACAAACTTTCAACTTTCTAGAATGAATTTCCCTGAAATTAATATGATTGGAATGTGGGTAAACTAACCCAATACTATGGAAGCTTACATACCTCTTAGGGATCAAACCTATGGCAAAAATCCACAGCAACTCTCAAGAATCTCGACGAATTCCTTGATCCTTTCCTCTTTCATCTTCTTGAACCGTTAACTAGAACCCTAAGCGTAGATTAGTATTGTAAAACAGAACCTAGTAGGATTAGACTCCTTAAAACCTTACTAAAAATGGATTAAATCTGATTGGGTAAGGAAAAGATCAAAATACCCCTTACTATTTTTGGGTAACTTTCCTTAACTGGACAACCTAACTTCAAAAGGGCACATCTCACTCATACGAACTCAAAAACTTAGCAAACTCTGTGGCATTGGAAAGTTAATTCAACGAAATTTCATTTAATATCTTGTGTCCCACCTAACACATTCTGTACTAAGAGTTATGTTCATTTGAAGTTGACCCAACTATTAGAAGAACTTAGGAATGACTTGAGTGAACTCTCTTTAGTTTTTCTTGGAACTCAAGGTGATACATTTAGTGTCCTTAACACTTAAGAAATTTTTCATTCCTTGGTAAAATATCACTTAGTAAGAAGAAAGGTTCGAGTCTCAGTTCAAAAAATTTTATGGGTTGATACAACTACTTTGACCGCCTAAAATTCCAGTATGCCAGCCCTGAGAGAATAAACAAAGTTGACGATAGAAAAGGGTAAACCAATGAATTGGTGAGCAGTTCCACGATGCAAAGAGAGATCGCCTAAAGTTACAGGACTTGACGATGTTGAGAGCTAAGATAGAAAGGCGATAGAATAGAGCAATGGGCGGTTCGCCGAACCCGACTTACCTCTCTTAATGGCCCTTCGTGGCTTATTTTGGGTGATTATAAATTAGTTTTTAAATAGAAAACTTCATATAGATTTTTAGTCTAGAACAATTTTATCTTTAGTATTGATAGTTTCTTAGTAGACTTGAAGGCTTTTTGAAATTCAATTTCGAGATTTTGTAAGTGGGTTTCAAATTTTCTGCATATTGAAGCATTGTAAAGTCTGAATTACTCTTACCCAGTTGATGGCTGATCGATTTGGTAAACGTTTTCACTCTTTTATGATGTTTGGCGAAAACCTCAATTCTTGGGGTGTGATCATGTGATTATGGGTATAATTAGTTTATGGGTATTGTTAATTACTAGTTTAAATGCTATATTAAAGTGGTTTTAATCATTAGATGAGGTTTAATTTATGAATTGTAGTTGCAAATGAAGTTCTAATTTTGTGTTCTTAGCTTGCTCGAGAGAGAGGCTTTTGAACCAAAGCTTTTGATTAATGGTTTGTAGGTATTGGGTTGATTTGGGTTCAGCTCGAGAGAGTGAATCCTAAATCCAATCCTACCCATCTTGGTCGAGAGAGAAGATGTATTAGGGTTATGTGTTGTTCTTAACTGTTATGCTTGTTGATGTTCGAGAGAAATCACTTGAAGTGGAATAGTTGTTCGAGAGAAAGCTATTTTGATTATAATCTATCCTACCCACTGATATTTAGATCTTTACTAGTAGTTTCAATTACCCATATATCGAAATTTGCCTATAATTGACCACATCCCGAGAATTCCTCTCCTTATTTTTATTTCAAATTGTTTGTGACTATATCGTAGTTGATAATTGAAGACCAAAATCCACCATATGACATTTAATGTCACCCCATTTGACTTGTTTATATGTCTTTTTCGATAATTTCTATTCCTATATCTAGTTAGACCACATTCGTACTTCTTAATTAAATTTGAACACGTAGTGCTCCCTGTGGGATTCGACGCCAACTCTTCATTTTGTTTTATACTGCTTAACGATTGTTTTCACCTAGAATTGGATGAGGTGTGTTTGAAACGTTAATCAGCTCGCCAACTTGAGTGGAAGGAGTAGTTTCTGTCTCGAAAGTGTCTACATCGACAGCTGGGGACGTATCTACCGGTGGTTTCCTCCTCCTCTCGAACTAATCCTCCAAATACTCCGTCTCAATCCTTCTAATATCAGTAGAAGAGGTGGGAGTGACCACAACATCCGTCTTAGCCACGAACGGTACTCTTGCCCGGTGGCACAACTCACATATGAGAACAACAAAAGGTAATGAAGTCTGACTCTACTTGGTTCTCATGGCCATCTCTTGTGCAATAATCGACCCTATATTCAGACTCTCCCCATCAATAATGCACCCGAGAGTGCAGCCTTCGGGTGCCGAATGATGGATTCATTATGCGATGGCATCAAGGTGTTGCTGATGAACCCAAACCAATACAGAGCCACAATGTGAATGTCCCTCATCTCAATCGGGACCCATGCCTCAATACATGGAGGAGATCTATGAGTTAGTAATGGAGCGAACCACTCATTCAAGTTGTCTAACGACTTGGTCTAGAGCATAGTAGTCAAAATGTGCGTCACTCTGACTGTGTAACCAAGAAACTCATTTATATCATTCTCGCTGCATTTAACCTTCTTCCCCTGCACCTCTATGAACTCTAGTGGTGCCCCTACTTCGGCCTTTTTCTTCCATTTTGGAACCAAATGGGGATAACAATAATAAAACCCACACTGCTGGGTACCTGTCTACTACCCCATTGGTGGACAACCACTTTTCTTCCAGAATAGTTCTCATACTGGCTGCCTTTAACCTATTTATCGAGCGTGGCAGAGGTGCCTCGGTAGGGGGCACTTGGGGTGCCTGCTTTTCTGCCTGTACTGGAGGTGGTCAAAGTTTTGGGAGTGCCAGGAGTCTCACCGGATCATGTGGCGCTTTAGAACGCAACTCATCCCATCTCCGTTTATTGGTCTTATAATCTGCTGGCTCGGACTCATAGTACGGAGTTTTGGACCCAACCTCTTCCTCACGGTCAGACTCAGATGTAGTGAGGTGGGTTGAATAAACACCCATGCTGTCGGAGCTGGAACTGCTTTAACTCGTCTTCACTGGTTATTTTCCTTGCCTGTGCCCTTCCCCCCGCTGGAGGATGTTTTGGTCGCGTTGATCTAGGAGGGGCAACCTCCGTAGAAATGAACACCCCTTTTGCTTTATTCCGAGGTAGTGGACCCTTTCCAAGAACCTTAGGTCTAGCCATATCTTTAAAACAACACAAATCAAACAAATGCGGTTACTAAGGATTAGTGAAGTATCAATATTGAAAATTTGCAGGAAAATTCGCCGATCAACTCGGTGAGTCACCGAGCTCATTCGGCGAACCATGGAGAACTCACCAAAAATGCAAGAAAATCAGCACAAATCATTGAGGTACAGGGTCAGTAGACAACGTACCAAATTAGATCAGTGAGCATAAGGTGGATCATCAAATATCACAAAATGATTTTCAACAATCAGGGCTGCAAAAAGACGATAACAAACACATTCGTTGAGTCGCCGAGTAAACTTGGCGAGCATAGGCGTATCGCCGAATGTTAAAGAATCCAACAAATATATTTTAGGGCAAAAATGGCAATGTAAAGGATCAGTTGACGAATCGTCGAGCTCGACTAAGCTCCTCGAATGGCCTCTTATACCTAATTTTTACCTTGACCCCCAATTTTCAATGCACAATCTACGATAACCAAATGCAAGCCCTATTCGATACAATTCACGCCTAGACGATATCATTACTAACTCTGCGGTCCTACGACTTCCCCCAAATTATCTAGAATCGATCAATCAATGCCTTTTCCCTTATGAACGACATCACCCGATCCGTCATTGGGCAAATTAAAATTGTTTAGTGTGATTCGGGTTACTTAGACTTCACCTATAGCAAACCAAACATGCTACAACGACAAATCCACAATTTAAAGCAATTTTAACATGAAATTCAAAATACGATGGGATAAACATGATATCTAACAATTTTGATTAACGACAAAAAATTTAAAATCAAATTAGGCACACAAGGATATATGATAATTCTTAGCAATTACGACAACACGCTTAGAATATTGCAAGAAATTAAAGCAAATTCAGTATACCAACCTCAGAAGTAGACAAATAAGTGACTCGGTCAAAGGTGAAAGCAAGCAAAGCAAAGAACTCCAATCCCTCAACGACATCAATGTAAAAATTTAACATAAACTATGATCTAATATGAAATTGAGAGGATGCAAGAGTTGAAAAATGCAAAATAAAGAGAAGTTTTGAATTTAAAACGGTCGGAAGCCTTTTGACTCTTTCGTTTGCACCTTAGTCGGCGGTTGATACTTATGTCGCCGACCCATTCGGTGATGTGGCGAGTGGAACTTTTCTTGCTGAAGTTACCAGAACTACAACCATTTGGTTGGTAAAAAGGGCGATCCACTTCGGGATCTCCAAACCACTCAGTGATTTTTTGAGTGGGTTCTAGGTCGTCTATTAGCCTATTTCTCCCTAACATCAAATTTTCAACTTGCGCATCCAACAACCATTATTCAAATAACATAAACTAAAAATTGGGTTGCCTCCCAAGAAGTGCCTTATTTAACATCGTGGCACGACAAAGACATGCTTTCAAGCTTTATTCTTTGGGTTAACCATGGTATCACTTGGTAAACTTCATTTTTTTCCTTTGATTTAAATGAGACAAGATTTGGCACATCTGTATTTCCAGTTGGTTAATAGAAACCGAGTGTGAAGTAACAATTTGGTTCAAAGAAGAGACGTCATCTTTCATTTCCTTTAGCATTTTGTCCAATGCTTCCGCTTTGTTGAAAATACGAGCAAGCAGATCGGCAGTGTGAAAATTTTCAGGATCAGCCCTTAGCTCTTTTGGCTTTTTATGCTCATGGGGAGGCACATAGCGATCATTGTCGCCATCCTTCTCCCTCCAATTTGTACCACAGTCACGTCACTCCCTATCTCGGTCTCTCCAACCATCATCATACTCCCTATTCCAACCTTGATTCTCGCCCAACCTTGGATAGTTCGGACGAGAATCCCCTGTCTGGTTTGTCAAGAAATGCACTTCTTCATGGTACATGGCCTCAAAGTGTGCTTCATTAGGATTTACTCCACTATTAATTCTAAACGCATTCATAGCCTTGCAACCACTTCCCATGACATGTTTCGTCAATAAGTCCATTTGGGTCATCATTTTGGCCATGTTTTTGTCTCGCTCTTGGTTATTTTCCATTTGCTCCTTTTTTTTCCCAAATTTCAAAGGTGACACCTGATTTTCTCTAATATACAAAGCGCGATTGGTTTTCATCATCTCATCAAGAATGGTAGATACTGTGTCAAACGGTTATTGCACGATTCTTCCTCGAATGAGCTAGTCTGCCATACCTTTATTGATTGGGTCGAGGCTCTGATAAAAATATTGCAACAACACATAGTCCGATAGCCTGTGAATTAGGCATTGGAGCAATAATTTTTGAAACCTTAACAATGTTTCATGAATAGGTTCGCCATCTACTCGCTTGAAGTGCGGAATATTAAACCCTCAACTTAAACATCTTCGAAGGAGGGAAAACCTTTCATAAAACGCATCAGTGAGCTCATCCAAAGAAGTAATTGATTACCTTGGTAAATTGGCCAGCCACTTCGTTGTTTCCCCCATTAGAGAAAAGGGAAACATACGAAGTAGTCAGAGTGACTCCTGAGTGATATTCTTCAAAGAAAATGGCCCACACACATCCGGGAAGTTTCGGATGTAATCATGAGGGTCCTCATGAGCCTGTCCTCCAAAGAGACCCTTCATTTGCTACAACTGCAACATTGTGCTGGTCACGTGAAATACCCAATTTCCCATAGTTGGGGCAATCGAGTGGCATCCGCAATTCCCAACTGATCATCATTGACATCATGTAAATTCCCAATGTCATCATTGTTCCCAAGTTGGTTAGCAATGCTCCTATTCACACTCATCTCTTCACCTGTTTAAGAGTAGCCAAAAAAGAGCACAAATAAGATAATTCAACTACAACAAAATCAGTTCACGACTAAACAGTGGCAGAGCAAAAAATTTCATTAAGAGTGTTCATGATTTTTTTTAATATGTGAGTTGAGTGTTATTTGTTTAACCTAGGGATTCTACCATGAACGATCTCAACATATTTCAATATCAACTATAAACAATCGATTTTGTTTTGTCTTTTTGATGCATTGATTTTATATGATAAAAATATATGATTATTGTTTTTAAGTGAAATATTGATAGAACAAATGCGTCTAGCTTTACGAAACATAAATCACACTGGTAGAAAAAAAAATTCTTAAAAAAAAGAAGAAGATAAAACGCATGTATTGATTTTAGCTTTGGGCTTAAAGTTGTTAACATATATAAACACAAATTTTTAATGTAAAATGTTGGCTTTTTTGTTTTCACCATTCGAAAGTGCATTATATCATAGATAAAAATTAGAAATACATGATATCTAAATATTAAAAATTAAAATAATGTATTCATATATGTTACTCTATATTATTAAAATTGTAATATTAATAATCATGAAACTTGAGAAGCATAATAGTGGTGTGTGTGGTTGTGTTCTGCTCTCAATATTATCAAAATTGTAATATTAATAATTAAGAAACTTGAGGTATTATTAATAATTAAGAAACTTGAGGAAAATAATAATGGTGAGTGAGGTTGTGTTCTGCTCTCAAATAAAACCAAAAATGTTGTGCGTTTCGTGGGATTCAAACCTTCGCAACTTGGGTGGAAATGAACACACATAACCGCTGTGCCACATAAGATATTATGTCGAGGATGTTCAACATTTATTATTTATCCCTTAAACCCGGAATTTGACCTCTCTATATGGTGTAATTTTCTGGCGAAGGGTGTTCAGCTGACCAACCTTAGATGGTTGTAGCTTCGCCCCTGCGACTAAACTTCAACAAAAGAATTCTAAACACCACTCCCCAGTAGCGACACCATTTTTGATAACGCTCAACTACACTTTATCCAATTCTAAGTGTAGGCGGTCGCTAATATTTATAAATCCAACTAAAAGTTGGGGTCGATCCCACAGGGACTGATAGAGTATGGAATTCAACCAAGAAGTAAAATTGTGTCCTAATCATTTGTAGAGGTAGAAGTTTCGTAAAATTAAAGTTAATAAAAAAGATTCAACAATTATATCAAATGGGGGGGGGGGGTTGGGTAACAAATTTATGACTAGTAAAACAGGTGGTCAACAAGTAGAGAAGGTTTCTTGGGAGTGTGATAAGTTGAATGGTAATTTCGTGTAATGGGTGACTACTGTACCACACCCGAGCCTGAGCCTACGTTACAAGCCAAGAAAGTCCTATAGTGATCCTAGAGTCTATTTTGGAGAGTCTGAGCAGTGAAAATAAGGGCAAGCTTATGGCATTGAGCACTAACTGTTTTTGAAATTACTTCTGAGTGTGAGTGTTGAATAAATCCTTACACCATGAATGCCATTCATTCTAGGAAAAAGGGGATTTCGTTTGAAGTAAGGGCACTAGTTACATTATCGAAAAGTTGGTATCTTGGTGATAGTGAGAA
>JAJOOE010023746.1:0-39265 GCA_036250405.1 Solanum raphanifolium | reverse complement strand
CCCCCCCCCCCCCCTTTAATTACTTGTTTCCAAAAATATATTGACTAAACAAATATTATCGTCAATTATGTTTAAGTCTAAACCATATTCCTCGTGGGATCAACCCCAACCTACAAGTTGGAATCTTTACTTGATAACGATCGCTTATACTTCTTTAGGGAGGTGTAATTTGATTGTATCACCTAACTTGGTAAGGCCAAGACCAATTTATGGTAGCTTAGGATTGAGAAACCATACTCTCCTAAAGGTAGCTTGCAGTAGCATAATGGGATGTGTTGCCTGGTAGCTATGATGGGACACTTATACCCTTCCTTAAATATTTTGGATTTGCATGATTGTATTCCCTCCATGGTAGCTTTGACTTATCATAATGTAGTCATGTTAGTTAGATTATTAGCTTGGTCTAGTCTAGTAGGGTGCTATTCGTTGGTAGCCTTGAATTGATGAGTTGTGCTCATTCAAGTGTGATATTTTTCCTTGTACTAAGTAGAGAAGTACCTCAAATGACTAATGGATGACTAATGGCAAATAGTAAGGAGGGACTAGTCTCCAAATAGTGAGTATGTATGATAGCCTAAAGTGGTACTTAGTGTGGATAGTAGTATGGTATGCTATTCATACATTGAACAAGTATGACTTGAAGCTACTTATGAAGTGTTCTCTTATATAGTGTAGCTTAGCTTGGATTGTTGCTATAGTTGCCTTCCAAGATGTGTTTGACTAAAAGTGATAGTTCCCTTGTCTACATGAACTAAGCCAATAGTGAGACCAAAGGAGGGTGAATATGACTAAGATGACTTCAAGGTTATGCTTAGTGTGAAGGGTAGTATGGGATGCCTTTCATGCATTGCACAAGTGTGCCTTGCGGTTACTTTGAAGTATGGTGCCCTTTTGGTAGAAAGGCTTAAGACTTGACCATGCCTATAGACTATGATTAAGATGACCAAAAAGGGATGCATAGCTTGGGTGGTATTATGGGTTGCTTTTCATGCATTGCACATGTATGCATTTGGGTTTACTTAAGAATGGTTCTATTATGGTATAGATGACTAAGATCCAATTATTCTTATATGAGGCTTATGTTGGAGACTATACTTATTATGATTATGATATTGTCACTTATGCTTATAGTTTATGTTTCATGAAGTATTTCATATGATTTTGGATTATGTCTTATATTGACTAACCTTTGTCTTATGCTCTTATGATTATGCTAGCTAACATATTTAGTACATCTTGTACTAACACATACTTTGCCTACATTCTAATCAAATGTAGGGTTTGGAGATTGAGTTCTACTCTTGGAGTTAAGTTTCTAGAAGTTGCAAGGATTGAAGATCTTGGTGAGTCCTCATAGCTTTGAGGACGAAACCCATCTTTTCCTTTATGTTTTTATTTTCATGTTGAGACTATTGTATGGGCTGTGTCCCAAGAGTTTTATTCCAAAGTTGTAGTAGATGGTTTGAGACAAAGTATAGGAAGACTTCCATTTGCTTTTATGAAAATGACTTCGATTGTAAATTTTTTAAATTATCTCATATTTTTCTATTACCTATGTTTATGATATGCTAAGGGCTTGTATGAGACCCCTTCGGGGTCAAGTACACTATGTTACACCTAGGGTATACCCTTGGATCGTGACAAACGTGCAAATTTTCAACCCCCAGCTTCAAAATCAAGCCCACAGCCCCCAAAGTCAAAATCAAACACAAACACCATTCAATTAAAGTCAGACCCATATAACCCATTCCCTTGGGGTACTCAGACTTCCCCGAATTTGGCCAAATTTGGCCATTTGACAACTTTTCCCTAGGAATGACGTCAAACGCTCCATCATTGGGAAATTATATCATTTAACAAAATTCGGGGTTACTTATACTTCACCCCCACTAGACCCAACACATATAAACATCAACCCAACAATTTAGAACCCATTTTAAAAAACAAGACACAATAATCGATCAATTTGAAGCATTTACACTCATATTTAAACAAATTAAAGGCAATCCAACACTTTAAACACGATTATACCAGTTACCCAAAACAGAACCACACCAAATTTACCTATTGCATTTTATTTCAACCACAAAATTAAAGTACGGGGTTCAGAAAACCAACCTTAATGCTAAATTTCAGATTTGAAAAGCTCGTTGGTAAAGTTCCCCTATTCCGAGCATGATTTCTCACAAAAATGTAGGTAAAACCAATAAAATAAGGAAGATTAACAATTGGGTGAGAGGGTACGACAGTTAAAAATGAGAGAAGATGAAGGATTTTGAAATTTTAAACCATTTGGCCTTTAAAACCTTTTAGTTCGCGGCACCTTCGGTGGAGTAAGTCGTGCTCGCCGACCCACTCAGCGATGCGCCAAGTGGTAATTTACCTCGTTGAGTTTTACAGGACTCTCAAAAATTTGGGGGTTCAAACAGCGGACAAAATCGGGCTCGACGACCATTTTTACAAGTCTCCAATTATTTTTTTAGCCTGCCAATTTTACAAAGTTCCCCTTGAATCTTGGTGGTTCTATTGGCGGTCCCAATCGGGGCTCGCAAACCTGTTCGGAGTGTCGCCGACTGGACTTTGGCTCGCCAAACTACCTAATTTCTAACACATTTGAATTTTCAACCTGTACAATTAACACCCGTTTTTCAAAATAAGAAAAACTAAAGCATTAAAAACATGGGTTGCCTCTCAAGAAGCGCCTTAGTTAACGTCGTGACACGAAGAAAGTACCCATTTATGGATCATTTTTCCGATTTGCCTAGGTATCACTTGGTAGGCCCCATTTTTGCCTTGAATTCAAATGAGAAGAAATTTTACCCATTTGGGTCTCCAACGACATGATTAACACGGAATGAGAGGTGATCGCCTGATTAAGTGTAGAGGCATCCTTCTTCATCTCTTTCAACAACTTGTACGATCCTTCAACTTTGTTGAGAATGCGTGAGAGCATGTCTTCCGTACAAACATTTTCAGATTCCTTGGGCTTTTGACGCTTATGGGGATGGACGTACCTATGCTTATCACCCTTTCTTTCCTTCCAAGTGGCATTACGATCACGCCATTCTCTGGCTCGGTCTCTCCATATCTCATCTCTTTTCCAACCTAGGTTTCCCTATGGCCTTGGATAATTTTGCCAATATCCACCTCCTTGATTAGCTATGAAATTTACTTTCTCATTATAAAGCGCTTCAAAGTGAGCATCCTTGGGATTTAATCCACTAACACCAACAACATTAACACTCTTCATACCATTACCCATCACATTTTTCGCCAATAGATCCAATTGGGCCATTATTTTTGTAATATTTTGATCTCTCTGTTGATCCTTTTTAATCTGCTCATTTGTGATTCTAAAAGTGAGAGGAAAGACTTGGTCTTCACAAGTGTACCATGCCTTATTGATCTTGGTCATACCATCAAGAATCTGAGACTTTACTTTGTAGGGATATTGCATTATACCAGTAGGAACAAGTTGATCAGTAACTCCTTTGTTCACCGAATAAAGGCTCCTATAAAACTACTGCTAGCTGCAATATCTGATTCGACAGCTTGTGAGTTGGACATTGAAGTACATATTTCTTAAACCTCAGCCACGTCTCATGGATTGGTTCACCTTCCAAGCGTTTAAAACCTTGGATACTATCCTGAGGAGTCATCATCTTTGACGAGGGAACGAAACTCACATGGAATGTTGTAGTAAGCTCAACCCAAGAGGTGATGGATTCCCTTGGCAACTCAGCCACCCATTTACTAGCTTCACCGATCAAAGAGAATTGGAACAACCTGAGATGGACTGATTCTTGTGATACGTTCTTGAATGAGAACAGACCACAAACGTCCAAGAAGTTCCGAATATGCTAATGTGTGTCTTCGTAAGACAATCCTCCATATAATCCCTTCTTTTGGAGGAGTTGCAGCATTGTGCTTGTGACATGGAAGAATGATGATTCCACAAATTGGACTCATTTAGGGGTATATTTTAATAGAAATTGTGTCCTCAAATGCTTATTTTATCTCAATATCTGATGAAAATTCTTAAGTTTCAGGTCTTTGAAGTTTAAAGGAAAGCATGGAAACAACTTCGCAAAAAGGAACGAAAAGGCTGAAGAGAACAAGAAAATGAATGCCTGAGGATCGCCGAGTCCACTTGACGAATCGCTGAAGGGTCTCACTTCGCCTTTTGTTCATGTGTGCTGAGCCCTGAAGGAAAGGATCAAGTTGGCGGAAAAAAAGAGAAGTCGGCGTATCACCAAGAAGTTCTGCAAAGCAGTACTATGTCGCCCAATGACCCAGAGCATAATGATGCCGAAGGATGGTACAAGACGGCGATGAAGTACTGCACCAAAGGGCGAATCGCCGAGTTGATCGGTTATTCCGACTAATGTCGCCGAGTGATCCGCCGCAGCACAGATTTTTGAAAACTATAAATACTTTTTGAAAGTTATAGCTTAGTATCAAATTTTAGTATTACATTTTTAGTATCAGATTTGAAATAGAACAATTAATATAATTTTAGTACTTTTTATTTTTGCTCTGAGTTTGAAGAGCGTTTTGAAAACATAAAGAAAAAGAGGGTTTCATATCCAAGGATTTGGACTTGGGTCTCTTGGATTCTTCATTCTTCGCCTATCATAAGACATAAATCTTTATACCCATTTGAATGCAAGTTGATTTAGGTATATATTTCTATATCTTGACGTGTGGCTAAAACCCCCCATTCTTGGGGTGTGATTTAGCAAACAGGTGTCAATATTATTGTTGGGTCTTGCTTACTGATAGGTTAGATGTATTTTAATGATGATTTCACCTAGTGGTTGTGGTTTAATTTAATGGGTTTGTAGTTGCAAATACAAAGTCACCCATATGTTTTTGGCTTGCCCGAGCAGGAGGTCGCGAAATCAAGACCGCTAGACTGATGGCCTAAGGAGTGGGTCGACATGAGCTTCAGCCCGAGAGGGTGAGCCCTAGTCCCACATCCTAACACTCAGCTCAAGAGAGTGAGTTGGGTAAGGTGTAAGCTGGCCTTCATGCGGCAAATGGGTGTCCGAGAGGAACGCATTTGAAACGGGGTAAGTTGCCCGAGAGGGAACTTATTTCCATCTAAAGCTTTGTCTAGTCACTATTATCTTGCAAATTTCCTATCGAAAGCATGTACCCAACTATTTATCTCAACTTGTGTTGCAGTCACACCCTTAGAACTCTTCCCCATACTTGATTTCCTTTTTTTTTTGTTGTTTTTACTTACTAGTGACAAAACTCCCATTGTTATTTGACACTTTTTTGGCCCCCTTTAATTTACATTGTTTTTAATCGTTAATGTCTTTAGCTACGACTAGTTAGAACTAAATTTTATTTTTCTATTAATTCTCAAAACCGCTCCCTTGGGCCACGACCCCAACCCTTTGTTGGGTTACTATACTATTGCACGATCATAGACACTCGTACTGGAAGTTGTGTCATTGATTACGTTTAGATATCAAAATGGCACCGCTGCCGGGGAGTGGTGTTACTTGACAATGTTTAAATTAGTATAATTTTTGTTCTTCTTAGTTGTAGTTTACTAACCTTATTTTTAGTTTTCGTTTTCTCTAAGTTGCTATATGCAGAAACCCTGAGTATGGCTGCGGGAAGTGGTGGCAAGTAAGCTGGGACGAACCAAGAAGTCGAGGGTGACTCCAAGTTAGCTGCACTAGCAACTCAGTTGAATGACTTAGCCACCAAGATCTCAAAGGTGGAAAAATAGTGCAAGAGCCAGAGGGGGCACATACCTCCTTATGAGCAAGAAAGGTCTAGGAGCAATGAAAATAAACGTATCGAGGATACACTATTAATCATTCTCCAAAAATTTCATGAACAAGTTAGAATGCTAGAGGTAATGAAGGAAAGTGTGGAGGTACTGAATCAGATAAGTAGCTCCACTCAAGATCAATCAAGTTGATTGAAAACCTCTTGGACAACGCATTGCCTCATCTCTACCCAAGCAGTAAAGACGGGTTACCTATTGACACTAGGTTTAACCCTAGAGACAAAGTTTGACTGGTAGCTCACGTCGAGCCACAACGTTAAATAAGGCACTTCTTGGGAGGCAACCCAAGGTTCTAAATGCTTTTGTATGTCTCAGAAATAATGGTGTGTTGAATAAACAGGTTAAAGTGTGGAGAATGTGTGGAAAATTCATTTGGCGAAAAAATAGTTCCATTAAGCGAATCGCCGAATTGATTGGCAGTCCCGATGAAAACCATCGTTTGGACCCTCACTCTGACTAAAGGTCCTGTAAAACTAGGCGAGGTAAACGACCATTCGGCGTGTCACCAACTGGATCGGCGAGTGCGGATAATGTCACCGAATGGTCGAATTAGATGGTTTATAATTGCCAAAGGTCCAAAAATTTGAAATCCTTCACTTTCCCTCGCTTTAAATCTTCACAAATTTACACCAAGGTAGTATTTCAATATTCTTATATCCTACTAGTATTTTGGTTGAGTGATCTGTGCTCTGAATTGGATTTCTTTGCGGCCTAGCTTTTCAATCACATTTTAATCGACACAAAAGGTTAGTTATCCAAACCCTGATCTTACTTTCGAATAGTTTGAACTCTTTTGTAGTGATCGTATCTTAGTGATATGTGTTGGGCCTCTCTGATAGGATTAGAATGATTACATGCTTATATTAATACGAAAAACTTGCATTTTGTTTATTAATTGTCAAATGCTCGAAATCTATGTGCTTTTTAATAAGTTGGGCCGTGATCGCATGTAGCCCATGTTTGTGCTAAATGTCGAAACTTTTTTCAATGATAGAGAGGGTGACACCGCTCTTAAGAGCAAATATCGTCAAATGGCCAAATGTGGCAAGTCTAGGAGAAATCTGAGTATTCTGGGGTGATGAGTAGTATGGGTCTCGTTCGAATTTCATTATTGCATGCTTTGATTTTGCTTTTGGGGTTTGCGGGATTGAATTGGAGAAGATGGATTGAAAATGGGCACGTTGGACCATTTGGCGAGCTGGGTCGAGCTCGCCGAATCGTTCGGCGGTTCGCCCAATGTCTACATCTCGCCCTTAATATCAGGTCAAGTTGGATGAGACTGTAACTTTTGGTGAGAAGCCATGGGTCACCGAATGAACTCCGCTACTTGCCGAAAGTACTCTTGATCTCCCTCTGTATGCTAAACTTGAGACCCTTATGCACTGTACCTTTCAGTGGACAAACGCTTGCTCTTTGATCCACTTGGCGAGACTTTCTGCAGTAGATTGCCTGTGATTTTATTTTTTTCCTTAACTCCTCCAAAATCTTTTTTAGGAATGACTAAACCCAACAAAGCTGGTAGCAACTGACCACCCTGACGCAAAAGAAAATGGATCACAATCAATAAAGATGCAACTGCATCCATGCACAAGGCCACCAAAATTTCCACGACTGGTTGGAAAGGCAAAGGCAAGGACAAAACTGTTGGGCTATCAGATGCAAGTTTCGACAGTACTGGTTTTTACACCAATGATCCAACAACATATGATAGTGATAGCATGGGTTGTGATGAAGATGAAAGGATGGAGTCATCGAGGTATGAGTTAAGATCTAAACAGATGAACGACCCATCTCGGATCAGAAATCCTATATCCACCACTCAGACTCCTCCAGTTCCAAGACAAGCAATAGTACTGGAACCTCCAATACAAGGCCCCCCACCTAAATCAACGAACAGATTAAAGTCTGAGGGGCTGAGAACAATCATTGAGGAAAAACGACTATCAATACATGGGGTGATCGAAAAGTATCCCGAGATAATACAATGCCTGAAATATCACAAATTTCAAATATTCACAAACCCCATAGCTTTTACATACCAAACTGGGTTAGATAGTTCTACAATGCATATAGTGCACTGGTACCTCAACGGAAAAGGTTGGTGTCATTTTTCAAAGCAGTTGACTATGTGGTTGTCAGATGAAGGAAGGTAGCATGTGACAGTTAATCTATCAACATAGCTTTGGGTATGTTCGATAATATTAATGATCACTTATGCACTTAATCAGAACACATAAGCTGGACGAGATGAAAATGTGGTTAGCCCCGTTGATCTCAGATGATAAGGCTCTAAAATGGCTAGTAGAAGGAGTTTCGATTGAAAAGAAAGATCTGAGCATACTTGTAAGATATTGGTTGTGGTTCATCAGCAGCACAATTATGCCATCAGAGAATGAATTAATCATTCACCTTGCCAAGGCAGCTTGTCTTGGATGCATCATAGAGAAAATCATGATAAATCTAGGGATGACCATTGCTTCTGAGATCCATATGCATCCAAAGCAGAGCCAGACATCTATTCCTTTCCCAATATTGATCACAGAATTGTGCAAAAGAGCTCAGGTGCCTAGAGATGCAAAGAAGGATGTGGAATTGGCTACCACTGCCTTCACCAATATTTGAAAGATCGAAGCCGAATATCTTAAGGACCAAGTGGGAACGAAACAGAAGGAAGCTATGGCCATTGAATCTACACATGCGGAGGAATCTTTGCCCACTCCGGCCCCTAAGTCTTCAGTGGAGATTCTGGACGCGCCTGAGATGCCTCAGACCACCAATGGACATGGAGACAGAGCAAAACAGATAGCTGATCTTGACTCAGAGGCAGAGGATAACGAAGTGATATTTGAGAGAGCTACAGCAGACGACATAGCCGAGACTGAAGAAATCATGATAGACGATGTTGTGCAAGCCTCCTTGGCAAAGGCTCCTGCTGCTGGATCCTGTGGAGCTGGTCAATCTGGAAGTCACTCTGGGTACTAAAGCCCGGGCAAATGGAGCAACAAATTAGCCAGGATCACCTCTTTACCTCCCTCTCATTCTTTCTTTATTTTGCCTTTCAGATTCTATGTTAATTGCATTTGAGGACAAACTGCTTTTATTTGTGGTAGGGTGAGGCTCACCTTTTGTGTGCTATTTGTGATTCGTGTTTTGTATATAGTTGGGTTGTTATGTTTAAAATTGTGTTTACACCATTTTTGTGGATGTTGAGCTCATGGCTCCCTTTTTGTTTTATATTACAAAAAATAATTTTGACCCTCCCGAATATTTGCCACCTCTTGTGTGTTGAAAGTGGCTATTCTTTTGCAAAAATTAAGTCTCAGTTCCGATCAATACATATGACTTTAATAGTGCTCTCAATCAAACAAACATGAATGTACGGCTACGACGAGACCAAATAAAGTTGCATAGACAATATGTGAACTTTTTGCATCTTGTTATGATTAGGTTTTTTATCGAATTGATTCTCTTGTAATGACCGTTGCACACTAGTGAAAGTGTGTAGTGCTCTCTATTGAATGAAGATGAATGTGTGGCTACGACGAGACCAAATAAAGTTGCATAGACAATATGTGAACGTTTTGCATTTTGTTGTGATTAGCCATTTATCGAATTGATTCTCTTGTAATGACCGTTGCACACTAGCGAAAGTGTGTAGTCTTATTTGACTTAAGTGTCGATGCCTTGTGTGATTAGCTTACTTTAAACATGCATGAATAAACCTAGAATTTGCCTCGTTATTCTGATTGATTTAGAAAGGTGTGCTCTTGAGATGATCTTAGGCAACTTTAAAGAGTGTGAGCCAAATTTGACATATACCTCTTTTGTGGCCTACCCGTGAGCGTGTGAAACTCTTTTTAACACCCCTTGAGCCTTGCCTTTCTTTTGAAGAAACTTGATAAACCCTAGACCTTACTTGACCCACTACCTATAATCCTCTTGATTTGTGGTTTAGTGAATAGCCAACTTAAATCAAAAGTCTAAGTTGGAGGTATGGTGAAAAGGAAAAGGAGAAGTCAAGAAGTGCAAGAAAAAGTCTCTAACCCATGGTATTGCAAAAAAAAATGGAAACCCTCCAAAAAAGTTGTGGAATAAAAGTGCAAAAGGAATTGGGTTTCCAAGCAATACATGGAGAGTGAATAAAAGGATGACTTAGAAGCACTAGAAGAAAAAGTGATAAGGGAAAGGAAAAGGACATTTTGAGAACACCACATCTCACGATGATGAAGAAGTCATTGCGCCTAAATAACCATACCTTTGCACTCAGCCCCTTTACAAGCCTTGGAAAGACCTTTTTGATCTTGAGTAAGCCGAATCGAAAGTCCATTGGGTGAAAACATGCATTGTGTTCCTCTTTTTGAGTGTGAGCGTTGTATCTGATTCATGATCTTAAATTGATTAGCCTCTTTGTGTGAATATGGAGTCATTCTTTTTGTGAAGGCATTTAGATACTTTCGTTGAGCTTTAACTTACATTAGTAGAAAGTATTGTGAGCATGAGAATCTTTGGTAATGGTGTGTCACAACTTGAATATTTGAGTACATAATTGAATCTTCGCATAAGTAGTTTGAAGTCTTATTGTGTAGATTCATGATTGAGTCTTCTGTAGCACTGTTTGAGACACCCTTTTTGAACAACTGAACTTGAGCTTGCTTGAGGACAAGCAAAAGTTTAATTTGGGTGTTGATGAGTCTACAAATTGGATTAATTTAGGGCTATATTTTAATAGAAATTGTGTCCTCAAATGCTTATTTTATCTCAATATCTAATGAAAACTCTTAAGTTTCAGGTATTTGAAGTTTAAAGGGAAGCATGGACACTACTTCGCAAAAAGGAACGAAAAGACTGAAAAGAACAAGAAAATGAAGGCCTGAGGATCACCGAGTCCACTTGGTGAATCGCCGAAGGGTCTCACTTCGCCTTTTGTTCCAGTGTGCTGAGCCCTAAAGGAAAGGATCAAGTGGGTGGAAAAAGAGAGCAGCCAGCGCATCGCCGAGAAGTTCCGCGAAGCAGTACTATGTCGCCGAATGACCCAGAGCACAATGATCCCTAAGGATGGTTCAAGATGGCGATGAACTACACCAAAGGGCGAATCGCCTAGTTGATTGGCGATTCCGACTAATGTCGCCGACTGATCCGCCGCAACACAGATTTTTTAAAATTATAAATACTCATTGAGAGTTATAGCTTAGTGTCATAATTTAGTATCATATTTATAGTATAAGATTTGAAATAGAAAAATAAAAATAATTTTAGTACTTTCTATTTTTGTTCTGAGTTTGAAGAGGGTTTTGAAAACTTGAAGAAAAAGAGGATTTCATCTCCAAGGATTTGGGCTTGGGTCTCTTGGATTCTTCATTCTTGGCCTGTAACAAGACTTAAATCTTCATACCCATTTGAGTGCAAGCTCATTTAGGTATAAATTTCTACCTCTTGATATGTGGCTAAAAACCCCCAATCTCGAGGTGTGATTTAGTAAATATCTGTTGATATTATTGTTGGGTCTTGCTTGCTGATATGTTATATGTATTTTAATAGTGATTTCACCTAATGGTTGTGGTTTAATTTAATGGATTTGTAGTTGCAAATACAAAGCCACCCATGTGTTTTAGGCTTGCTCGAGAGGGAGTTTGCGAAACCAAGACCGCTAGACGGATAGCCTAAGGAGTGGGTCAACATGAGGTTCAGCCCGAGAGGGTGAGCCCTAGTCCCATAGCCTAACACTCAGCTCGGGAGAATGAGTGGGGTAAGGCGTAGGCTGGCCTTCATACGACAAATGGGTTTTCGAGAGGAACGCATTTGAAATGGGGTAAGTCGCCCGAGAGGGAACTTATTTCCATCTAACGCTTAGCCTAGTCACTATTATCTTGCAAATTTCCTACCGAAAGTATGTACCCAACTATTTATTTCAACTTGTATTGCGGTCACACCCCAAGAACTCTTCACCATACTTGATTTCCTTGTTATTTTTGTGGTTTTTACTTACTAGTGACAAAACCTCCATTGTTCTTTGACACTTTTGTGTCCCCATTTAATTTACAATGTTTTTAATCGTTAATGTCTTTTGCTACGACTAGTTAGAACTAAATTTTATTTTTCTATTAATTCTCAAAACCGCTCTCTTGGGACACGACCCCAACTGTTGGTTAGATTATTATACTATTGCACAATCGTAGACACTCGTACTGGTAGTTGTGTCTTTGATTAGGTTCAAACATCAAAGATGACATTCCCTTCAATTGGAGGCAGACGTATTGCACCCACACCACCCAATAGAATTGGCTTATTCAAATATGGCTCATTTACATCATTGAGGTTCCCAATATTGTCTTGGTGGCCCATTTGGCTACCATTGCTCCCGTTTATGCTCATCTCTTTCTCTTTTCAACACAAGCAATAGAAAAACCAAAAATTAAAGCAAGTATATTCAAGTACAACCAAGAAGATCACAATTCAACTTTACTAAAAGAATTTTAAACGACATCACTTCCCAGCAGAAGCGCCATTTTTATTAACATTTCAAGCATACCTCATCCAATTCTAGGTGCAAACGATCGTTAAATAGTATAAAACCCACCAAATGAGTTGGGGTCGAACCCACAGGGAGAGGTACGTGTTTAAATTCAATTAAGAAATACAAATGTGATCTAACTAGCTATATGGATAGAATTTATAGAAATAGACATGAAACAAATCAAAAGGGGTGACACGAATATCAGATTGGGGGTTTTATTTGCAATTATCAACTACAATGTATTCACACAAAATTGAAATAACAATACAGAGAGGAATTCTTGGGATGTGATCAATTATAGGAAAATTTCGCTAAATGGGAAATTAAAACTACTAGTAAATAGCTAAATATCAATGGGTAGGCTAGACTGTGAGGGATATAGCTTTCTCTCGAACAACTATCCCGATTCAGGTGATTTTTTACGAATATCAACAAGCATTGCAGTTAAGGACAACCCACATTGTAATTTATTTAATCTCTCGAGCTAGATGAATGAGACTGGGTTTATGATTCACTTTCTCGAGCTGAACCCAAATCAACATAATACCTACAAACCATTAATCAAAATCCTTCGTTTCAAAACCTCTCTCTCGAGCAAGTTAATAACAAAAAATTAGAATTGAATTTGCAACTACAATTCATAAATAAACTTTAGCTACTGATTAAACCCACTTAAATATAGCATTTAGCTAGTAATTAACAATACCCAAAAACTAATTGAACTCAAAATCACATGATCACACTCCAAGAATGTGGGTTTTATCCAAACATCATAAAAAGGTAAAAATGGTTACCAAATCGATTAGCCATCAACTAGGTAAGAGTATTCAAGCCTTTACAATGTTCCAAATTGAAGAAAATTAGTAACCCACTTGCAAGATCTACGAAGTGAGTCTCAAAGGGCCTTCAAGTCTACAAGGAAACTCTCAAACTCAAAAGAAAACTATTCTAAATAGAAGCAAGCTTCTCAATTAATAGTTCAAAATCCAATTTATATTTGCCAAAATTTAGCCACAAAATTCCATTAGGCGAGGTAAGTTAGGTTCGCCGAGTAGTTCGGTGAATTGCCCTTTGCTCTCTTCTATCGGCATTATACATTGGTTCTTAGCATCCTTAAGTCGTGTAACTTTGGGTGATCGATCTTTTCATCGCGGAACATATCAGCGATTTACTGATTGCCCCTTTCTTGTCACCGACTTAATTTCTTCCCTAGGGCTGGCACACTGGAACTTTAGGCGGACTGAAGAGCCTCCGACGAGTTGCCAAATGGTCTTGGCGATCACCAGGCTCGCATTTCTCTACTTCAGCTTGTTAGTGTCCTTACTTTGCTCCTTAATCCACATACCTGAAAATCAAAGCTTTAACATCAATTTTTAGCATAAATTAGGCATTTGAAGACACAAACTATCTAAATAAAGCCCTAAATGAGTCCAAATCTTGAACTCATCAATTATGGTCGCTAGAGCTATTCTAGGAGCAGATTTTTAATGGTCTCTAATGCTATTCTAGGACCAGGTCAAACTTGTCTCTAAAGAGTTAATAGTAATATGTTGTGGAAGGTCGTAAAAAAGATTTAATGACCTGTATACCTAGATATCAGTGGTCCATTTGAGACTAGATATAAAGTTCTAAAAGTATTTTAGGACGAAAATTTTTCTTATCTCAAAACCATTCAGGGAACAGTTTTCTGAACTCGTCTTAATTGACCAGTAGCGACGACACTTTCTAGGATGAGTGACGACCAGGTTTTTGTGATTTCGACTGCTCGTTTGTGACCAGATTTGAACTCTCAGGGACTAGATTTCCCTTCCTTAGAGGCTGACTTACTTGTAGTGATCTATGTACAATAGCTGCATTACATTGTCCTAGAGCTCTATGTTACTTGGGTGTTAGCATAAATTTTGTGCCACAATCAGTGTTCAAACAATTGTTCTTAGGAGCACCAAAAATGACTTCAATACAACTACTTATGGCAGATCACAGAATCAAGAGACTAATTTTTGTCCTTCATAATGTTCAATTTAGTGTTAAAGCTTTCATATTTGTTGTTGAGGTTGTGATTCTACACTGCGATGTTGATTTTGAAGCTCCCACCATATAGGGTAGACAATTTTTTTTCATCCGAACGTGCTTTAGTTAATTCAGAGAAAATTAGTATGATACTAGAAACTTAGGTTTGATGTCTATAACATGCTTAAAAATGACGGTTAACGATCTTTAGGGCTTGATATTTGGATTCATTTAGGGCTTTGTTTATATAAATTTAGTGTCCTCAAATGCTTAATTTGTGCCATATACTGATGAAAAATCCTTTATTTCCAGGTACATTAATTGACGAACAAAGCAAAGACACTAACATGCAAAAAGGAACAAAACAAACTGAAAGAATGAAGAAAAGCAAGCCTAGTGATCTCCCAGGTCACTTGGTTAATCGCCGAATGGCTATCTGACCGCCTAAATTTTCCAGTGTGCCATGTCTTGAGGAAAGAAACTGAGTCAATGATAAAAAGGAGTAGTCGGTATATCACCGAGTAGTCCCGTGATAGTGTGATAGATCGCCTAATGTTACAGAACCCAATGATGCTAAATGATAAGGCAAAAAGGCGATGTAGAAGAGCAAAGGGCGGCTCGCCGAGTGGTACAATAAGTCTGACTTACTTAGGCAATTAACTCTTCGCATCATAGTTTTGGCGACTATAAATACGTTTTTGAACATTTAGTTTGGGATGTTTGGAGACATCTGAGATATTATTATTAAGTTTTGAGCATTTTGAGACATATTTTCTCTAGAGTTTACCTTAGTTATGAGGGATTGAAGAAATTCACTATGGAGAAATTGGAAGTGGGTCTTTGAGATCTATCAAATTGGAGGATTGTAAAGACATAATTACTCCTACCCAGTTGATGGATAATCAATTTGGTAACTGTTTTTACCTTTTTAAATGTCTAGCTAAAACCCCAAATTCTTGGGGTGTTATTATTTTATTATGGGCTGATTTAGCTTATGGGTATTGCTAATTGTTAGTTTAAATGGTATTTAAAAGTGAGTTCAATCATTAATTGTGGTTTTATTTAAGAATTGTAGTTGCAAATGCAGTTCATTCTTTGTGTTCTTGGCTTGCTAGAGAGAGGTTTCAGAACTAAGGTTTTTGATTGATTGTTTGTGGGTATTGAGTTGATCTGGGTTTAGCTCGAGAGAGTAAATACTAAACCCAATCCCACACATTCAGCTCGACAGGTGAATGGATTAAGGTATGGGATGCTCTTAATTTGCATTCTTGTTGATGTTCGAGTGAAATCACTTGATTCGGGGTAATTGTTCGAGAGAAAATTACCTTCATTATAGCCTAGCCTACTCACTAATATCTAGCTATTTACTAATAGTTGCAATTACCCATATGTTTATATTTGCCTATAATCGATCAAATTCCAAGAACCTGTATCTTTATTGTTAATTCTTAGTATTTGTGACTTCTTGTAGTTGATAACTAAAACCAAAACCCCCCCGTCCCCCCGTTTCACATTCGTGAAACCCCTTAATTTGAATGATGTCTTTATTCGATTATTGTTATTCCTATGGTTGATTTGACCATATATATACTTCCCAATCGAATCTAAAACTGTACCACTCCCTGTGGGATTTGACCCCAACTCATTTAGTTGGGTTTTACACTAATTTACGATTGTTGGACACCTAGAATTGGATGAGGTGTCTTTTAAATGTTATAAATCAAAATTGCGCCGCTACACATGATGAATCCACCGAGGCTGCCTTCTTTTTCTCAGCCTCATCCTTCAAGTACTCGACCTCAATGCGTTGGATGTCAATAGAGGTCGATATAGGAGGTGGGGGTCACTTGCATGTATTTCTTCTCATCACAGGGCGCTCGGGCTCATCTGCACAAGTCGGTGATCAACACTGGGAATTGAAGTAATGTCTGACGCTGCCTGGCTCTCATGGCCATCAATTGGCCAACCATCATACCCAAATTGAGGCTCTTACCAACAATGATAGAGCCAAGACATGCCGCTTTAGTGTTGCAGAGGATAGATTCATTATGGAACGACATGATTGTGATGCTTATAAACCCAAACCAGTACCCGTTGCCACGTTTAGGTCGTTCTCTCTATGTGTATTCCAGCCTCAATCCACCTAGGAGTGTCATCTGAAAGGAGAGAAGCTAGCAAACTTTTTATGTCCTCCAGTGAAATTGTCTTCAGCATACTCTGGTAGTCATCAACAATATTCTTCTTGCACTCTAGAGGTGCATTGATATCATCACTATCACACTTCTTTTTCTTGCCCCGGACAACCACATAATCCACTGGCCTGAATGTAGTAGCCTTCCTCTTTCCTTGTGGCACCAGAGCACCATAAGCAACATAAAACTCCCGGACCCAATTAGAAATCTAAGGGCCCTGGGGTGTAGTGAAGATCCTAATATATGGGACTTGAGGGTATGCAAAATATTTGGGTATCGGTCTATCACACCATCTATAGATAGCCGCTTCTCCTCAACGACAGTCCTCAGTCCCTTGGCCTTAGCATAAAGACCGGAGCACAACTCTGACAGTGATGGGGAGTTTGTTCACTCTAAGGCTTCATTCTGGATGACCAGCCACTACAGACTAGGCAGCCTGAAATCCGTGCCTGAGTTCATCAAGATCCATCTAGGATCTTTGACTCTACCCCTCCTGCTGAGGATTCAGTGCCAGCTCCAGCACAGATAGTGGTTCCAGCGCCACTAGTTCAGGGTCCTCCTCCCCGACTACTCAACAGGATAAAGGCCGAGGGACTGAGGACCGTTCTTGAAGAGAATAGGTTGTCGACGGATGACATGGTGGACATGTACCCTCTTATGTTGGACACACTCTGGTACCACATGTTTGAATTCTTCACCATGACCCATGGCCCATATATCCCAACCTAGGTCCATAAGTTCGATACTATATACAGTGACCTAGTACCCACGGGGAAGAAGAAGGCAATTACCATCAGACCGGTAGAGTATGTGGTAGTTCAGGGGAAGACAGTGGGATGTAACAACGATCATAATAATGTTGCACTATACAAAGCTACATGGTTTGAGAATGAGTACGAGGACTTAGGTACAACACATACCTTGGATGACCTAAAGTACTGGCCTGATCCCCTTATTTCTGGCACCACCCCGAGGTGGATTGAGGCTGGAGCCCAAATTGAGAAGAAGGACTTGAATATAGCCGCCCAATTTTAGTTCAGGTTCATTAGTAGCTCCATCATGCATTCGTAGAGTGAGTCCATCCTCCACCACCCAAAGGCGGCATCTCTCGGATCCATCATCGCTAAGAAGCGGCTCAAATTGGGAGTAATTATTAAGCAGTAGATTGCCATGAGGGCAAAACAGTGCCAAAAATCCCGGCCATTCCCAATGCTTATTATAGAGCTATGTTGGCGTGCTGGAGTACCTGATGACGAGAAGAGGGACATCGAGGTCACACCCACATCCTCCACTGATATTCGGCGCATCGAGGTTGAGTACAAATGATACGAGGCATATATGAATAGAGCAACTCTGGTGGATGGATCTCGTGAGGTTGATGTTTAGTCCATACCTCAAGATGCATCTTTGCCTACTCCAGCCTCTAGGCCTTCATGTACTCCCGCTACCACTCCTTCCCAGGATTCAAGCTCTTCTACTTCTTCCCATCACACTAGGAATACTCACACCATACTCCACAAGATGGGGCACCTAGACAATTTTGTTGATGTGCGGGTTCCTGACTAGAGACCGAGGTGCCTTGGATGATTGAGTGAGCCATCTTAGTTGCTTTGACACCCCTCAGGACATCTATTGATGCTCTCACATCGAGAGTAGAGACTTGTTAGAGTTGACATGGGGTTACTTCCGAAGTGACGACTTTTAAAGCCGATGTTTCATATTTTAGGAATGATGTGGACTATCTGAAGTCCACAGACTTCACCTCTCTTTTTGATTCAGGTGAGGCTCAGGGTGTTCCGATTAGTTCTGATATGCCTCCGACTACCACATGATATGTGTCGATGGATGATGTAGCTGCTGCTGAGTCGGAGGTTAAGACGTATGAGAAGTAGTTTGAGGCTCATGAGGTGACCATCTATGGGGACCTGTCCAGTATAGAGGAGACGATAGTACAGTCAGTCATCCAGTAATTACGGAGAGAGACATCCATGGCAGGCTATAGTGGAGCTAATGTTGTTGTTACCCCATGCACTGATGCCCAAGATCAGAGTATGACACAGAGAATAAATGCCCTGAAAAATGGAGACACTAAGTAGACAACACCATTTTTTACCTCCCTTTCTGTTGCATTTGTGATTTTTTATGTCTTAGTTGCATTTGTGGACTACTGCTGTTCTTTTGTTTTTGGGGTGAGGTATTTCAATACTTGCCTCTTTTGAATACATTTTATGTATATATATTGGGTTTTTTTGTGTTTTAATTGTGTGTTAATTCTATCTTGTGGATATTTGAGCTTGTGGCTCCTTGTTATGAATGAAAATGGTTTTCGACCCATCAGAAAATTTTATCTACCTCTTGTTTTGTGTAAATGTGGTTGTTCTTATGGAAATTTAAGTATCGTTTATGATCAATACCGATGACTTGAATAGTGCTCTTAATCGAACAAAAATGAATGCGCCGCTACGATGAGGCAAAATGTTGTTGCATAGAAAATATGTTGACTTTTTGCATCTGATTGTGACTAAACGGTTAACGAATGGAGTCTCTTGTGATGAACATTGCACACTAGCTCGAATGGGTCTCATTTGATATTGGTGTCAATACCTTGTTTGATGAGCTTACCTTAAACATTATGTGTGGTGACACCTAGAATTTGCCCTATTGGTCCGGTTGACTAAGTTATGCAAGCTCTTGAAATGATCTTAGGAAACGATTTAGATGAGTGAATCAATTTGACAATATACCTCTTTTTGTGGCCAACCTTGTGAGTTGTGTGAACCTTGCTTGAACCCTTTTTAGCTTTTCCTTTTCTTGGAAGAGAGTTGAGCAAATGTGACCCCTCTTTATTCATTCATCCATAACTTTCATGAAGTGTGGTTTGATTGAATAGCCAACTTAGGCCAAATGCCTAAATTGGGGATGAGGTGAAAAGAGAATGTAAATCAAGAAATGTGAAGAAATTACCCTTTGAGCCATGGTCTTAAAAATGATGGAACCTCTCCATATAAAAACAAAGAGAAAGAAAAGAAGAAAAAAAGAATGAAAACGTTGTGAAATAAAGTTTTCAAAGTTGCAAAAATAAATAGGGTGTCTAGTAGTCCATTCGAAGTTGAATAATGGGGTGAATTTAGAGCATAATTTAAATGTTGAAGAAAAGGAAGAAAAGTGATGTTCAGACCACATTTCGTGAGGGTAGCATCCACTGACCCTAACTGACCATACCTTTACACTCAGCTCTGTTGCAAGCTTTGAAAAGACCTTCTTGATCTTGAGTGACCTGAAACAAATGTTGATTGGAAAATAAGGGCAAACCTATAGGTGAAGTCATGCATATGTTCATCTTTGTGAGTGTGAGAGTCGTATATGATTCCGAAAATATAAATTGTTGAGAAATTGCATGTCAGTATGGAAACATCTTTGTTGTGAGGGCATTTGAGTACTTTTTTGTTGAGCTTGAATTTACATTTGAAGCGAGTATTGTGAGCTTGAGCATCTTTGGAAATGGTGAAGTCACAGCTTGAATCTTTGAGTGCACAATTAATAATTGCATGAGTAATTGAGTCTTGTTGTGTGCATTCATGTTGAGTCTTTTGTAGAACTCTTTGAGAAATCCTTTTTTAACTACTGAACTTGAGTTTTAGTTGAGGACAAACAAAACTTTAAGTTGGGGGTGTTGAAAAGTCTGAGATTTGGACTGATTTAGGGCTTTGTTTATATAAATTTGGTGTCCTCGCATGCTTGATTTGTGCCATAAACTGGTGAAAAATACTTCATTTCCAGTTACATGAATTGAGGAACAAAGCAAGGACACTAACATGCAAAAAGGAACAAAACAAACTGAAATAATGAAGAATGGCAAGCCTGATGATTGCCAAGGTCATTGGCGAATCGCCGAATGGCTATCTGATCCCCTAAAGTTTCGATGTTCCAAGTCCTGGGGAAATACACTGAGTCGGTGATGCTTATCGTGACCAACGACACTAACCTACGGTACGAGTGTCTACAATCGTCGATAATATAATAACCCAACTAAAGGTTGGGGTCATGTTCCAAGGGAGTGGTTTTGAGAATTAATAGAAAAATAAAATTTAGCTCTAATTAGTCATAGCTAAAGATATTAACGATTAAAAACATAGTAAATTAAAGGGGGTGACAGAAAAGTGTCAAATATCAATTTGGGGGTTTGTCACAAGTAATAAAAACAACAAAAATTAACAAGAAAATCAAGTATGGGTAATAGTTCTTGGGGTGTGACCGCAATACGAGTTAAAATAAGTAGTTGGGTACATGCTTTTGAAAGGAAATTTGTAAGATAATAGTGACTAGGTTAAGCTTTAAATGAAAATAAGTTCCCTCTCAGGCAACTTACCCCGTTTCAAATGTGTTCCTCTCGAACACCCATTTGCAGCATGAAGACCAGCCTATGCCTTATGCCACTCACTGTCTCGAGCTGACTGTTAGGATATGGGTCTAGGGCTCACCCTCTCGGGCTGAACCTCATGTCGACCCACTCCTTAGGCTATCAGTCTAGTGGTCTTGGCTTCGCGACCTCCCTCTCGGGCAAGCCAAAAATACATGGGTGGCTTTGTATTTTCAACTACAAACCCTTTAGATTAAACCACAACCACTAGGTGAAATCACCATTAAACTACATCTAACCTATCAGCAAGCAAGACCCAACAATAGTATCAACACATATTTGCTAAATCACACTCCAAGAATAGGGGTTTTTAGCCACATATCAAGAAATAACAAAATACACCTAAAATGATAGTAAAATCAAATGGGTATAAGAAATTAAACCTTGATTTAAGCAAAGGAAGAAGAATGGAGAAGACCCACTTCCAACTTGTGGAAGATGAAATCCTTCTTTCTTCAAGTCTCTAAAAAAATCCTCTCCAAGCTTGAGAGAAAAATATCTAAAATGTACTATTCTGTTCTGGAGATTAAAATAAATGTTCGACTCTTCTAAAATTAATAATAAGTTTAGTATTTACAGACTTCAGAAAATAGCGCTGGTGAATCTTTCAACGAAGTTAGTGGATAACGCTGAATGACCCGGTGACTCGCCCTTCTTCTGTTTCATCACCGTTCCATGCTTGCCTTCAGCATTTTCACATTCTGGACCATTGGGCGGTATAGTACTACTTCGCATAAATATTCGGCGAAGCGCCGACTGCTCCTTTTATCACCTTTTTTATCCTTCTCCTTCAGGGCTTCGCGTACTGGAACAAAGGGCAGAGTGAATCCCTTCGGCGAATCACCAAGTGTGCTTGGCGATGCTCAAGCTTCAGCTTCTTCGTTCTTTTCAGCCTTTTTGTTCCTTTTTGCGCTTAAGTCTCCATGCTTTCACTAAAACTTCAAATACCTGAAACTTAAGAGTTTTCATCAAATATTTAGACAAAATAAGCATTCGAGGACATTATTCTTATCAAAATAAAGCCCTAAATGAGTCCAATTTGTGGACTCATCAGTCGACGATAGAAAGGAGCAGTCCACAAATCACCGAGTAGTTTCTCGATGCAATGATAAATTGCCAAAAGTTTCAGAACCCAAAGATGCTGAAGGAGGAGAGCAAAAGGTGGCTTGCCGAGTGGTTCGGTGAGCCCAACTTACTTTGCCAATTCAATCTTCGCAACACAGTTTTGGCGACCATAAATTCATTTTTGAACATTTAGTTTTGGATCTATGGAGGCATCTGAGATATTATTATTGAGTTGAGCATTTTGAGGCATATTCTCTTTAGAGTTTACCTTAGATTTGAAGGATTGAAGAAATTCACTTTTGAAAAATTGGAAGTGGGTCTTTGAGATTCATCAAATTGGAGCATTGTAAATATGAAATAACTCTTACCTTGTTGATGGATAATCAATTTGGTTACTATTTTTACCTTTTTATAATGTCTAGCTAAAACCCCAAATTCTTGGGGTGTGATCATTTAATTATGGGTTGATTTAGCTTATGGGTATTGTTAGTTTAAAAGGTATTTAAAAGTGAGTTCAATCATTAATAGTGGTTTAATTTAAGATTTCTAGTTGTGTTCAATCTTTGGTTGTGTTCTTGGCTTACTCGAGAGAGAGGTTTTAGAACTAATGTTTTTGATTGATGGTTTTGTCACGACCAAGGGGTACCCTCTAGACGTAACCTGGCATACTCAACCCCGAAGGGGTCTCACATAAGCCCTTAGCATAATCATAGACATAGGTAATAGAAATGATGCGGAGTTTAAAACTTTTTACAATCCAAGTCTTTTCATAAATCAAATGGAAGTCTAGACATTATCTCAATGAACCATCTAATAAAATCCAATACAATCTTAGGGTAACAACCCATTACAACATAGTCTTGAAAATAGAAAGTAAGATACAAACTAGAAATGAACAATCCTTCCTCGAACCATGAGGACTCACCAAGACTGTGAAGAGAATAAATCCAATCTCTACTCAAATGGAGAAGTGCGTCTCAACGACCCGAACCTACACGTATAGAAAATGTAGAAAATATGGGTTAGCACAAAGAATGCACTAAGTATGGAAGGCATGCATAAAAATCCTTATAAGATGCTCAAAATGGACATTTAGTTAAAACCATGCATTTATCAAGTTTAAAAGCCATCATACACATGTATGAAGAAACATAAGTCAAACCATATCATAAGGAACCCTAAGCTATACTTGTACAATGCATAGGCAAAATCCCATAATCCTACCAAATGCTAAGTACCACTTTTAGGTCACCAACATCATACATATCATACCTTGACCTCATGCATAGCCAATACTCATATACAAGGAAACATTCATATTCATAACTTGTAGCAAGTAAAGTCAATCTTTAGAACAATAAATATCATACATGCATAATTCATAAGTCTTCAAAGCATAAGAGAACATCACCACACACCCTCTTAAAGCCTACTTGTGCAATGCATAAATGGAGTGCCATACCCCCACTCATACTAAGTAGTACCTCTTAAGAAGTCATAATTAAAATCCAAGTTCTTATCATAATTCATATTCTTATCATATAGGAAAATATAGCCTTAACTGACATAGACCATGTGAGCTACATAGAATCCGGTGTCTTACCCCCACACCGAAAAGATGTGTCCTACTTGCCTAAGGTAGAACTTCATATATTAGCTTTAAGGTGGATCCACTAGCTAAATACCTATGTGGGAACATAGTTATGGGATAAGGAGATTGCTACTAGAGACCCGGACTTTCTAACGTAAAAGGTTTCCATCTCATAAGATAACTTACTTTGGGAAGCCGGACATTCTAACGTAAAAACTTCCATCTCATATTGATATCCACTCGGTGCTAAGCACAATCCCTGTAAAATTCATGTTAAATGTTTACTTAAGTTCATGTTCATGAAATAATTCACAAGGCACTCAAACCAACATGGTATCATAATAGCTCATAGATTCATTAGGTGAGAATGTCCTTTCAACTGTAGAATCATCAACATGTGAGAAAACCTTTCACATCATATTCAAAGTGTGTTCATGAGAATAGCCTTTCATTCAATACAACAAGATCATCATAGTCCTAATAGTTCATGCATAATAATGTGTAATGGAATAGGGGATAATGATCTTTCAACAATTCCACAATTACACAATAGTCATAGGACCTTCACTTTCTAGGTGAATCATAAGCTCATACACAATCCTCATAAAGTTGTACAAACCATCATAACTTTTCCCTTAAAGGGCCATGAATCACAATCCACCCAAACATCCACAACTACTACATAAGATAAGGGGAATTTCACGATTCAATAACTCAATCAACATAAACATAATCAATTGACATGCTTCTAATATCAATTAACCCACATCATTAATTCGTAATTTCACAATATGGGGGAATCATGGGTCCATGGGGAAATGTCATCATCATTCAACAATACTTCATAAATCCAATCATAATTCATCGTATATATCCCAATAAAATTTTTTTGATAGAGAACCCATGACTTAGATTGAAACCCTAGGTTTTGGGGGAAATTGGAATCTTTGAAACCAAGTCTTGAAGGGACTCTATGGGTGAAAGCTACCCATAGATGAAAAGTCACCATACCTTGATTAATAATCTCCAAGAACTTTGAGGATGAAGCCTTGAATTATACAAACCCTAGCTCGAATTGCACATTTCTTCTTCTTTGAGTTTTAGAGGGAGAAATATTGTGTGGAAGAAAACTTTTTTGTTTGATTTGGGTGTTTGAGTATAATGACTTCTTTTGGGTGAATTTTAACTTAAAACAACTTATATAGTACCCCTAAAAATACCCAAAATGACCTCACTTTATATGGACTAAAATAGGAAAAGACTTAACTAACCTTTAATTAATGACCATGTCCAGGTGTCACGAGCCGTGGTGAGGACCACGACCCGTGCTCCTGCTCGTGATGGTTGGGGAACTAGCCACATAAATGGGGCATGAGGCTTACAAGTCTAAGGAAATCCCACGAGGGGCTCCACGAGCCGTGGTCACTCTGTGGGCCTTGAGGCAGTGGCTAGGCAATTTGGCGGCCACTCTACCATTGCCAATGAAAGTCCACGGGCCACCTTCATGAGCCGTGGTGAGGACCACGATCCAGGGACCCACTCGTGAAGGGTTAGGCAGTGTGCTCAAGCTAGGGTAAGCCTTGGCCTTTGGCTTTGGCTTTGCCCCTTTGCCTTGGAATTTGCCTCTTGGCATTGACTCTTATAACCCTCATTTCAACCCAATGATCTTCTAATATACAGGGAGTCATTTTATGATTTTTAACCATTACGTTTAGGCTCTAGTTTAACCTACTATTTTCCGGTGTATTACATTATCTCCCCCTTGGGAATATTCATCTTCGAATGACGATTTAGACACCTTACGGAAATAAAGCCTCAAGACTAGAAGCCTATCATGCATGCAACATCTAAATAATGAACAATTCAAAGGAGGAAACATAAAATCCAACTCAAAACATACTCAATGCAATACAAGGAGGTAGGAACTACTTCCACAATCCATTATGCACAAAATTCATCATTTCATATAAGCATGAGAGGAACTACCTTCTCCAACTCCAAGCAATCGCAACCCAACATTATGGAGCAAATATGTCATTTCATCACAAGCATAACTAAGCATGCTTATTAAATCATCTGATGAAGTCACATATGCCATCATCATACTAAAATACAAATCGATAGGAGGAACATATAAATCATGAAAACTCAATTTACACTAAACATGAATTTCATCAATAACACGCCTAACATAAGGAAATTATGTAAAGAATCATACAATACACATGACTCCCAAAACGCCTAAACTCAATGTAGTACCCCAGAAACTCGTAGACCAAACTAGAGCCTCAAGCTAGGGTTCTAAGGTTTGATATATGAGGAATAGAGTTGTAGATGAGACTTTCCATACTTAGAATGAGAGATTTTGGGGTTAAACGTCAATGTTCATGTTAGACCCTGTAGTTTAGAAGACTACCTAAGGTTTGGGAAGGGATGGAAGGGCAAGGTCCAAGGCAAGGGGGTAATGCCTAAGCCAAAGGCCAAGGCTGCCCAACCTTGGCCATGCATTGCCTAAGGTTCACGACCACCTTCACGACTAACGGTCTTAACCATGGTCCATGAAGGGGCCCATGAAGACCCCTTTGAGTCATGTGAGGCAAGGCTTTGAGGCCTAGCTACTGCTCCAAGACCACGACCATCACCACGACTCGTTTGCTTGACTATGCATTGTGGGAGGTCTCGTGGTCATGCCTTAGTGTTTTGGGGGCAAAGACTCATCGGCAAGCCACTACCTAAGGAACCACGGGCACGACCACGGATCTTGGTCCTCACCACGGCTCGTGAGCCCTGTCGTGGTGCCTAGCACCACGGCTGCCAAATGAGGGTTAAAATAGGAATTTCCTTTTTACGTGGTATTAAATGGGGATCGTTTTATATTGATTTTATAAAACTATATAAAGTCTTTTTAGTCATTAATATACCCAACTAATTCATTAGAATTAAAACCCCAAATCACACTCCTCTCAAAATATTTCTCTCTCTAGAAAACTCAAGACTTGATGAAGAAGAAGAAGAACGAGAAGAAGAGAAGGAGGCTAGGTCAAAATTCTCCATTGAATCAATCTTAGTAGGGCTTTTATTTAAGGTATGTTTAGCTTATTCATATATGGGTGCTTCCACCCTTAGAGTCCCTTAGAAATTCCCCTAATTTGTGAAGAAGAACCCCAATCTAAGCTAGAGTTACTTTCAATGTGTGGGTTTTTGTTGGGTATGATTCCAATTGATTGGATAATACTTATTTATGGTTAATTTAGTGTTGATTCATGATATTATGGAGAATTTATGTTAATTCTTTGCTTAACCGAAGAAATCAAAGTATGTGGGTTTATGTCTTGTGGATAGAAATTGATGATTCTTGAGAGATCTTCTAGAATTGTTATCATGTATGGGACTTATTCAAGTATAGAAATATGAAATCATGAATTGAACTAGATTTATTAATGTATGCTAGATCATGAATTGTAGTGATTGAAATTTTTCGATTTTATGATGAATTATGCTTTGAATTGCCTATGACTAATGCTTGTGACTAATATGTCTTGTGATCTAGTCTAGTATGATGATTGTGGAGTAAAGCTTGATAGTACGGCTTGAAGTCATAATGTTGATCACTAGGGCTTATAGAGTAAGTCTAATATTATGAGATAGCTTGTATAGAATTGGTATACAAAATAGATAGTGTTGTGGTGGAAGGCTTTTACCCACATGACCTACCTAGAATTATATGAATGCATGTATGTAGATTGAAAGGTTAATCACCTAAAATGAATCATGCTTGTTAGAGTAGAATAGCTTGAAGTTGTGACATATGATCCCTTCATGGATAGTATGACTTAAGTAGCATGGTTTATGAGTTCTCATGGTAGCTTAGGATCGTGGAAATATGCTCTCCTAAGGATTAGCTTGAATTATCATTGGTAGGATCCTTTTCATGATAGTTGTACTTAGCATAGTCATGGTAGTCTAGGATTGAGGATCTATACTCTCTTAAGGGTAGCTTGAACTAGTATTGTTAGAATGCCTTCATGGTAGCATGACTTGGTTAGGTCAAGACCATTTCATGGTAGCTTAGGATTGAGACATCATACTCTCCTAAGGGTAGCTTAGGATTGAGATATCATACTTTCCTAAGGGTAGGTTAGGGTTGAACATTCATACTCCCTTAAGGGTAGCATGCATTATATTGAATGTTTGCATGGTATCTAGGTTGGAATACTTGTACCCTTCCTTGTATATCTTGGTTTGCATGATAGTGTGTTTTCCATGGTAGTTAGGTCTACACTAGTAGGGTGCTATTCTTTGATAGACTAGAATTAGAAATGGTAAACATTGAGTAAGATGGCCTGAAGAAGTACTTAGTGTGAATGGTAGTATGGGATGCTATTCAGACATGGCACAAGTATGACTTGAAGCTACTTATGAAATGTCCTTTATGTGATGTGTGCTTAGCTTTGATTGTTGCTATAGTTGCCTTCCACTATATGATTGACTTAAGTTGATAGTTCCTTGTCAATATGAAGTAAGTCAACAATGAAACCTTTAGAGTGTAAGTATGAATATGGTGACTTCAAGAATATGCTTAGTGTGTGTGGTATTATGGGACGCCACACATGCATTGCACAAGTATGTTTTGAGATTACTTAGGAGTATAGTGCTCTTATGACATGAAAACCTAAGTCTTGACCATGATTGTGGACTGTACCAAAGAATGACCAAAAAGGGGTACTTAGGTTGGATGGTTTATAGGATGCCATTCATGCCTTGCACAAGTGAACCTTGAGGTGGCTTGAGGGATCGTTCTCTAGTAGTATGAAAGACTAAGCGTTAAGAAATGTAGTATGAAGGTCTAAATAGAGACTATGCTATGAACATGCTTTATCTCGTATTCTCATTAACTATGTCTTATGTTAAGTTATGATTATATGATGCTTATGTTTGATATTATGCTATGACTATGTCATTGTCTCTTATGCTTATGTCTTATGTTTACTAACCATTTTGAGATGCTCTTATGATGTGTGCTAGCTATCATACTTGGTACATTTTGATCTAACGCATATTGCCTACATTCTAATCAAATGTAGGGTTTCAGAGATTGAGTTCCTTTGAAGGCTAGGTTTTCAAGAGGCAAGAACAGTTGAAGAATTGGAGTCCTCATAGCTTCGAGGACAAACACATTATTTCCTTTATGCCATTTCCTTATGTTTTAGACATTGTATGGGATGAGTCCCAAGAGTTTTATTCAGGAGTTATGTTAGATGGTTTGAGACAAAAGTATAGTAAAGACTTTCGCTTGCTTTATGAAAATGGTTTTGATTGTATGGTTTAAAAGAAGTTTTAAATTTTCCCATACTTTCTATTATCATATGTAATGATTATTCTATGGGCTTGTATGAGACCCCTTCAGGGTCAAGTACGCCATGTTACGTCTAGGGGGTACCCCTGGGTAGTGAAACTCAAGAGGAACTACTTATCTAAGGCTTGAATAAGAGTAAAAGGGAAATGATGAGGATAGCGAGACTTCATATCGGCCTCGGCCTCCCATGTAGAACCATCAACTAAGTGATTCCTCCATAAAACCTTTGCAGAAGTTACTTCCTCATTTCTCAACCTCTTAACTTGCCGATCTAAAATGTCTATCGGAACCTCTTCATTAGAAAGACTTTCATCAACTCCCAAACCCTCTAAAGTAATGATGGATACCGGATTTCCAATGCATTTCTTAAGCATGGAAACAAGGAGCACCTGGTGAACCGGAGCAAACTCATTTGGTAAGTCTAATTCATCTGCAACTTTCCCAACACGTTTCAAAATTTGATATAGGCCCACATACTAGGGGCTAAGCTTCCCATTCTTACCAAACCTCAACACACCTTTCATAGGTGAGATTTTCAAGTAGACCCAATCACAAATTTCAAATTCTAGATCCCTTCTTCTAACATTGGCATAAGACTTTTCCCGACTTTGGGCCGTCTTGAACCTCTCTCTAATGAGTTGAACTTTTTCAATGGCCTCATAAACTAGTTCGGGACCAACTAGAGCAATTTCACCTATTTCAAACCAACAAATCAGAGATCTATACCTCCTATCATATAATGCTTCAAAAAGAGCTATAGCAATACTTCAATGGCAACTATTATTGTAGGCCAACTCTATCAATGGTAGATGGTTATCCCAATTATCCTTGAAGTCTGTAACACATGCCCTCAACATTTCCTCTATGGTTTGGATGGTGCGTTCCTCTTGACCATCAGTTTTAGGATGAAAAACGGTACTAAGTTTAACATTGGTACCAAGCCTTTTTTTGAATGCCTTCCAAAAATGTGAAGTAAATCGAGTACCCCAATCCGAAATAATAGATAAAGGAACCCCATGCAACTTCACTATCTCCTTAACATACAATTTGGCATAGTCTTCCGCCAAAAAGGAAACCTTGACAGGTAGAAAGTTGGCGGATTTTGTAATTCTATCAACAATGACCCAAATAGAATCATGTTGCCTTCGAGTACGAGGCAAATCCACAATAAAATCCATATTCACATCCTCCCATTTCCTACAACCCACAATCATGTTGCCTTCGAGTGGGAATATCTATTTTTTTGGACAAATCTCCCGGCCATGGAAAAGTAACTAGCTCCTTGGAGTTGGTCAAACAAATCGTCAATTCTGGGAAGAGGATACTTATTCTTTATAGTCACCTTGTTCAATTGGCGGTAGTTAATACACATTCTAAGGGACCCATCATTCTTTCTCACAAACAACACCGGAGCACCCCATGGAGAGATACTCGGTTGAATAAAGCCTTTGTCTAACAGATCCTTGAGTTGATTCTTCAACTCTTTCAATTCGGCCGGAGCCATTCTATAAGGAGGAATGGATACATGTTGTGTATCTAGCAAAATATCAATGCGAAAATCTATTTGTAGTTTCGAAGAAATGTTGGGTAAGTCATCGGGAAAGACTTCCGGAAATTCACTTACCACGAGGACCGACTCTAAAGAAAGAGTCTCGGACTCAACATCCATAACCCTAACAATATGGTAAATTCACCCCTTGAAGATAATTTTCCTAGCTTTAAGACGAAAAACGAATTGACCTCTAGGGATAGAATTTCCCCCTTTCCACTCTTAAATGGACTCATTTGGAAATTGAAACTTTACTACCCAAGTCCTACAATCAATAGAGCTAACATGCATGCAACAAATCCATACCCAAAATCACATCAAAATCCATCATGTCTAACTCTACCAAATCCACCAAGGTAACTTTATGAGACATAGAAATAGGACAAATTCTATAGACTCTTTTTACCATTACCGGGTCACCAACCGAGGTAGAAACCAAAAATGTTCTTCTAACAAATCGGGGAGTATTTCAAACTTCATAGCCACAAAAGGTGTAACAAATGACAAAGTGGCACCGGGGTCTAACAATGCATATACATCAATGGAAAAGACTTGTAACATACCAGTCACAACATCCGGGAACTCTCTTGGTCACCTCGGGATTGAAGAGCATAGAAGCATTTTTTTTGGGATCATCGAGATTCGAACCACTAGGAGGGACTTGCTTTCCCTCTCTTCCTTGAACCTTTAGCATGGGACAATCTCTCATTATATGACGGCTCTTCCCATAATTAAAGCAACTATACGTGCCAACTAGGTGCTTACCATCATGCTTTTTAGCATATTTTGCACAATTAGGCCTAGCAACATAAGAACCACCACTATTACCTCATTGTGGTTTAGGGTTAGACACCCTATCTTTATTGAACCTTGGAGCTCTAGAGGAGCCTTGGTTGGAAAACCTTTTCTTGAACCTTGGTCTACCTTGACCCTAAAATTTACCCTTGGAAGAATTCCCATCATTGGTCCTTGCCCTCTTCACGTCCTTTTTCACTTGCTTGAGCTTTTGTTCCTCAATTTGTTTTGCATGAACTATAAGACGTGAAATATTAATACTTGGGATGAGCATTTATGAACGACGTTCATTGACTAGAAAGTTGGATACCCCCATAACAAATTTGTCCATCTTGTCCCTAGAGTCTGCTACTAAGGTTGGAGCATACTTAAACAATTGAGTGAACTGAAGGGCATACTCTTTCATAGTCAAACCCCCTTGCCTAAGATTTATGAACTCTTGCATTTTTTCTTCACTCAACTCTAAGGGAAAGAATTTATCGGGCCCGCTCCTACGGGTCTCTCACACTTCCATTGCTCATACCAAACTTGAGCCACATCCTTCAATCAGTAGGCGGCTAGGTCCGCCTTCTCTTGTGAAGACAGTCTCATAGAATCAAGCTGTAACGACTCTGAAAATGATAGGTTAAACTAGAGGGTAAATGTGGGGGTTAACGTTAAGAGTTAAGGGCAAGGGCTAAGGTTTTTGGGTTTAGGCCATGGTTTGGGAACCTAGGCTACCTAAAACTTAGCCTAGCTACTGCCTCCCTAGACCACGAGGGTCTTCACGACCAGTGGTGGTCACAATGAGCAGTGGTGCAACCCGTGGTGGCTAGACAGTATGCCTTAGAAAGGAACCATCCCAAGGCTCCTCTTCACCAGCCATTTCATGACTCGTGGACCTGACCACGGGCCTTGGGAAGGCTTGTGGGGTTGCCTTAGCTTGGTGGGAAATGTTGCATGTTGAGGAAGCCACTACCCCAAAGATCACGGGAGGCACCATGAGCCGTGGTTCCCTAGACGGTCCGTCAAAGAGGGCGTGGAGTTCACTTAGCCTCAAAGGAGGCAAGAAAACTTTGCCTAGATGCTGCCTCCATGTTCACGAGTATCACCACGACTCGTGGTATTGACCACGGATCGTGGGATCTTCCGTGGACTTGCCTTGTCCTAGGAGGGCTTGGAAAGGTTGGGAGGCACACTTCCTAGGGGACCATGGGAACAAGCACGAGCCGTGGCTCCCCTCACGACCCGTCAAAGTGGGCGTGGTCCCTGACGGGGATTCCTCATTTAAGGAGTTTTTAGTAATTTCGTTTTAATTGTTTATTGTCTGGGGTTGATTTTAATTGTTTTATATCACTAGTATATATAGTTTTAAGTCCTAAAACAAGTCATTAACTGATTAGTTACCCAAATCAAAACAAGAGTTGTTCCTTCCCAAAATTCTCTCTCTAAACTCAAGGAAGAAGAAAGAAGCCATTGAAGCTAGGGTTGGTGATTTCAAGGTGTTTCTTCATCAAATTTCTTGGGGAATATTAGTAAAGGTATGTTTATCCTTCATCTAGGGTTAGCTTTGACCGTAGAATTAGCTTCAAAGAAATTTCAAAGTTTTCAATATTCATGAAAAAGCTAGGGTTTTACTCTATCTCATGGGTTCTTTCTCCAAATGATTTCAAATGGTTTCTAATGGCATATATTTATTGCATTGATGTCTAATTGGTGATTTATGATGAAAATATTCCATGAACCCATGATTTCTCTCAATTCCTAATTTGTGCCTTTATGAAGTGGGTTTGTTGATTATGAAGGCTTATGATTGAAATGTGTCTAAATTGCTTTGGGCTATTGAATTGTATCATTATCTATGCCTTAATTATGGTAAATTGTGTGTGTGTTGATCATTTGAGATCTATTGCCTTGAAGGAAATTTTTGACTAAATTACATGTTATAGTAGAATTGTGCTAAAGATGTTGATCTACTTGAAAGGTGGAGGTGTTTACTTACTAAGTATATGAATGTGAATTCAACGACATTGAGGTGATCATGTCTTGAAGGTAATTGTGTTGTTATTGTAAGGCTAATTCTTAATTTGATACTCATGTATGATGATAGTGTAATGTGAAGTGTTGTCTTCTATAGATGGTATATGTTGGATTGGTAGGCTTAGGCATTCTTTCTTGAGTAATGAATGTGCCTTGACTTGATGGCTATGAATTGATAGGCTTTAGGTATCTTTTCATAAATGATCTAATGTAATGAAGACTCTAGAATCGATAGGCTAGTGGCATTCCTTTCTTAATGATTCAATGCACCATGAATCGATAGGCTAGTAGCATTCCTTTCATGATTATAAGAATGAAATGAGGGTCCACGAATCGATAGGCTAGTGACATTCTTTTCATGAGGACCCTAAAGTTATCCTTGAATGTACCATGGATCGATAGGCTTATAGCATTCCTTCCTTGGTAATGATGTATCATGGGTCGATAGGCTTAGGGAATTCCTCCCTATTATACTAATGTAATGTGAATGAATTAATCTATGGGAATGTAGGCTAAGCACCGAGCGTATATGGTTAGATGAAACTCTCCCAATGTTAGGTTAGAGTTCCAAAGAACATCTTCCTATCCCATAACTATATGCCCACATAGGATATCAGCCAGTGCATTTCATCCAAGCTAAGGATTCATCCGAGCTAATGTTATCGTTCTACCTTAGGCAAGTGGAACACCTCTTTACGGTGTGGGGCTATATGACACCAAATTCCATGTCTAGCTTGCATGGTGTATGTTGGTTAAACACTTATTCCCATCATGTGAGATGTGCATTATGGTTTCTCGAGAGGTTCTATGAAGTGTAGGTGGTAGTATGGGATGCCGTATTAGTGAGTTCTCTAAGTCTTAATGACTAATGTATGAAAGTCCTCTAAATGAAGTAATTGAAGAATGTTGACTCTTCACTGTTTAATGTGATATGCATGCTATGCTTGGATTGTATTATGAGTTACTTCCTTGTCATGACTTATTGTGTATGAATGTGCCATATTTAGGGTGACTTCAAATGAGTAGTTAGTGTGAGTAGTAGTATGGGATGCAACTTGCACATTGCACAAGTATGACTTAGAGTTATCTTAGATGTTGGTCTTAATGTGATGATGTGATTCATGTAATATTTATGTCTCTTAAATGCTTTATGGTGTAAAGATGAAAAGGAATGGATGGTAAGTTCACTTTGGCTGACCGTATTGTGGTGCCTTGGTGTTAGTGGTGGTATGGGACGATATCCATACATTGCACAAGATATAACATGAGGGTTACTTGAAGTTAAGGTCTAAGGAAAAAGGTAATGGTTTACATCTTGGTATTGTTCAAATGTGATGTTAAGACTTGTATGATGATTCTACTTGTAATTGATGTCTCTTATGCTTTTGTTCATGATATTCTAAAAAGTGGCATGATGCATGATTTCCAACCAAATGTCTCTTTTAAAGCATGTTTTTGCATGGTCATCATACTTAGTACTTAATTGTGCTAACCCCATTATTCCGCTTTTCTTACTAAAGTGTAGGGTTTGGAGATATTGGTGTTCTATGCTTGAGGAGTAGGGTTCTAAGGTGCTCGAAGATGAAGACTTGGTGTGTCCTCATAGTTTCGAGGACAAAACCCCGTTGTGTTTCCTTTATGTCTTTCTTTGTATGTTTTAGAGTCTTTGTATGGGCTTAGTCCCAAAGTTGTATCCAAAGTATTAGATGTTTTGAGACATGCTATTGAAAGTCTTCCGCTTGCTTTTTAATGAAAATGATTCGATTGTAAATGAAAGTTTTTAATTCTTCTCTATTTTCAAGTATCTTATGCAATGAATGAGTTATGAGACTTGTATAGGACCCCTTTGGGGTCGAGTACACCGTGTTACAACTAATAGGTGCTCTCGGTTCGTGACACAAAAACCTTATAAACTTCATCAATAAACCCTTGTGGGTCCTCCTCCACTTTGGAGCTATAGAACATAAGACGATTCATTCAAGTGAAACCTTTTATCATTGAAGCGGTTGTACTTAAATTGGGGTTCACTTGAATCGTAGTATCCCTATTGACTTGGGCTATCATGGCTTGAGTTAATATTTGGAGTGTCGACCTTATTTTAACATTTTTCATAGTCCCCTCATCATTAGGAGCTTTAGGAACTTCAGGACCTTGGGGACCTTGTGGAGGAACTCCCTCATTAGCAATCTCCTCTTCCATCCTTCTTCCGTTCGCCCTTCTTATATTCATATCCTATAGACACAAAAGAAGGATTAGGAAAAGGACTTCATAGAGTTAAAACTCTAAGGCACGACTAAAGAGTAATGAAAGAAGTGAAATTTCCTAAGCATCTTATAGCCTCTAATTCATAGGTGTCGTGCTTCACACCCATGAACAAGACTCTACTAGACGTGGTTCATGAGACATCATCATATAATCATTCTAAACCTTGTGCTCTGATACCAAGTTTATCACGACTCAAGGGTACCCCCTACACGTAACACGGTGAACTTGACCCCAAAGGGGTCTCATACAAGCCCTTACTATAATCACTGACATAGGTAATAGAAATGATGTGGAATTAAAAACTTTTTACAATCCTAGTCTTTTCATAATACCAACCCTACTAAGTACTCCTTGAAGCTACCTTAGTCATGCATTTCATATTTAGAACCTCATTATAATAAATAGTCACAAATAAGGAAATAGTCATGAACATTACTTGAATTATAAGGAAAGTCATTCATAACAACAATCCATTCAACACAGATGCATACATTCAATCTCATCATAACATAAAGGAACCATCCCATGACCTCCTACTAAGTCTACTTGTGCATAGGCAAAGTGAAGTCCCATACCCCCACTCTTACTAAGCAAACTCACCAAGAAGTCATAGTATAGTTCATGTCTCATCCATTATCATTATTATATAGGGAAGAGTAGCCATAACCAACATAGACCATGTGAGCTACATGGAATCCGATGTCGTATAACCCCACACCGAAAGAAGGTGTCCTATTTTCCTAGGGTAGGACTAAATGTATAGCTATAAGGTGGATCCACTAGATAAGTTCTATGTGTGCACATAGTTATGGGATAGGGAGATTGCTTCTAGAAACCCGCCCTATTGCATTAGCGGAGGGGCTTCCACCTCATGACTTTACCTAAGATGACCCAACCTATTGCACTGACGGAAGGACCTTGTCCTCATTTTCCATATCCACTCAGTGCTAAGCATTACTTCCCAAACCATGCATCCCAACCATACCAAGGTTAACAAGAGAAACTCTAAGGGACAAGGAAATCATAAGACACATATAACATCCAAGACTCCAAGGTCAAGAAATGAGTCAAGGAGAACTTATCATCTTATGCTAAAGCAGAAATAGAAGGGAACATAAGGCTATTGGGACAACTCATTGGCCTTTGGCCTCCCAAAGAAACACCCTCACCACTCCTCAACATTTTAATGGAAACACCTTCTTACTCTTCCATTTCTTAACTTGCTAGTGTAAGATCCCAATTGATACTTCAAAATTAGAGAGGTTCTCAATTAAGCACTCTTGCTCAGAAGCAACCCTACCAACACCACTCTAGGTCGCTTGTGCCTACAAAAAGGGGACTAAACCTTTCAAACTCACTACACCTCATAAGGTGAGATTATCAAGCAAGCCTAGATAATGAACATCAAGGACACTCAATGACCTTACCATTTAAGTACATTATACCCCAGTTGGGGCTAAGCCTATACAAATTCTTTACAACAACACTTCCTTCATTTCTAAGGTCGGAGCAAGTCATAATTAAACTTTCAAATCTGTCACACGAGGTGATCCTAATTCATGGAGAATTTACACTTTTAGCCTCTTTCAAGGGAGTTTACTCGCTCAACCTCTCTAGGCATCACTTAACACCACTATTCATCAAGTCTTCCAACATATCATAAAACTCACAATGGCTAATTTGGGTTTTACCAACAAACACATATAGCCACAATTAAACCCATAAATACTAAGGACAACTTATAAACTCATCATGCTCAATTTATTAAGTCATAAAAGACAAGCATTACTGGAATAGAGGAAAGCATAAAACACATACCGGTAGCCACATTAGAAGGACACTCTTGTTTGCCTCTAGCTTGAAGAGCATCTGTCTTGATTTTCTTTATCTCTCTTCTCCTAGCGGTAAGCACGGGGCAATTTCTTATTAGGTGCTCACTTCCACCACAACCATAACAACCCTTTGTGACAACTAGACACTTACCAGTATGCTTCTTTCCACAGCTAGCACAAGTAGGCCTAATCACATAAGATCCAGTACCAATTAATCCTTGAGATTTTGGGGTCGACACCTTCTTTTGTTTAAACTTAGGGGGAATTTTGGAAGAGCTTTGACCATAAGACTCTTCTTGACAGGAACTATCATCTTCAAGCCTATACCTCTTTGTTCCTCTAAACCACTTTTCAAGTTCCTCCTTTTCAAACCATTGAGCACGAATCACATGATGATCCATATCCATATCATACTCAAGCATAACCATACTACATTCTCTTATTATCAAGTCGGATAAACCCGGCATAAACTTACTCATCTTCTTCTTAGGGTTGGTCACTATGGATGGAGCATATCTTGACAACCTAGTGAAAACCCGAGCATATTCTTCAACTTTGGTAAAGGTTAACAAACTCAAGTATCTTAGCCTCTCTCATTTCAAAAGGACAAAACCTATCAATGAACCCATCCCTAAATCTTTCCCATTCCATAGGGCCCGCTTCTACCGGCCTCGCTAATTTTCATTGACTAAACCACATTAGAGCAACATCCTTCAATTGGTAAGTGGCCAATTCCGCCTTCTCTACCGAAGTCACTCCCACAAAATTCAATATCCTAGAGACCTTACCTATAAACTCTAGATGATCTTCCTCCATCTTTGACCCATAGAAGTCTGAAATATGTATCCCAACTTGAGTCAACCAATGAAAACCATACCTAATCCTCATTTTACATTAAGTCACTAGGAACTTGAGGAGCTTGAGGAGAAGCTCTTTGATCATCATAGTCTTCTTCAAACACACCGGTGTAAGCTCCTTGAGTAGTGATATCCTATAGATCATCGGATAAGGATTAGAAGAAAGACCCTATAAAGTTACACTCAATCACACGACTCAAGGAGTGAAAAAGTGAAGTTTTTCCTAACATCTGAATTGCCTCCTATTCATAAAATGTGGTGCACTTCACATTTATGAACAAGACTCTACTATATGTGATTTGAGACATCCTAAAACTATTTCAAAAACCTTATGCTCTGATACCACGTTTGTCACGATCCAGGGGTACTCCCTTGACATAACACGACGTACTGGACCCCAAAGGGGTCGCACACATGCCTCATAGCATAATATAAATATAAGAACATAGGAAAATCTTAAAATGAAGTCTCTTATAAAAAGAAAGAGAATCTATGACACTATGTCTCAAACAATCTTAAACACTTGAATTAAAACTCTTGAAATACAATCATAGGGACATAGCCCTTACATATGTCTAAAACGTGAAAGTAAAGACATAAGGGACATATGGTTGATCCCTTGAATACAATGAGGACTCACCAATCTTCTTCTTCTTGACCTCCTATGAACCTAGCCACAAGGATGGAATCCAATATCTCCAAAGCCTACACTTTTAGAAAATGTAGAAAGATGGGGTTAGCACAATTAGCACAATTAGTACCAAGTATGGAAGCCATGCACAAAAATCATTAAAACATGCATAAAAGGGACATTTCATTTGAAATCATGCTATATGCCATTTTTCTTAACATCATCTTTGAAATAGTTAGAGAATTCAACCCATAAGGCAACTCACACACATTTCATCATAACATGAGAGATATCATTATAATAACAAGCATAGTCTCCAATATCAACATAATATATATATATATATATATATATATATAT
>JAJOOE010023745.1:0-27982 GCA_036250405.1 Solanum raphanifolium | reverse complement strand
TTCGGAAAAATAAATGATGAAACTAAAAATAGGAGGAAATAGAGATAAATATTTCTATTTCATTTCTTCTTCGATATTTAATCCTTTCTTTGTCCTTGTTTTTTCTTTTATTCTCTATTTTTCATTATCATCTAAATAAACTTCTATTGCTAATTTTTCGTATATATCTTATATTATTATGGTGATTCATTAGAAGTAGAAGAAATGAACAAATTTAAATGGTTCTTCACCATAAGAAATACCTAATAATTCTGTATTTCAATACTTAATATGCATTTTTTTAGCCATGAGTAATAAACTTTAAACGTCTATTAGCGTAGTTAGTTGTGTTCTGACAAAGTTACAAATAACTAATTTGAGCCTAAATGAAAATGTAATTTAGTAAAATTAAAAAATTTATAAGAACCTAAATTTTGAAATATATATATAGAGAGAGCATATATGAAAAAGTAAGTAAAAAGAGAAAAACAACAACACAATTTTGTCAAGTCCTTAATCACAAAAACAAAGATGATAAAAAATTATATAATCAATGCAATTATTTTTGAGCTTTTATTAGGCACCACTTCTATCCATATGCAAGAGTCTTTTCATGGAGTCAAACTAAAGTATAAATCTGATACTATAACAATAATATAGAATATCACAATTTCAAATATGGAATAAAAATAATAATCTTGAGTAGGAATCTAATGAAAAAAAAAATGAATTTATATAAACAAAATTCAAGAAATTTATATCATAAGGTATCTTAAATTTTGAAATTAAATATTTGAGGGTTATGAATATAAAAATTTAAAGAAAAAGAGTTAATAATATTAATTAAACTAAAAGTTCAATTAGGTATAAGTTATGGAGATAAGAATTTTAAAATAAATAAAAGAAGGAAAAAATAAAATAGTGAAGACAAAAAAAAACTCATGAACTATTCAACATTTGTTGGGTGTTTAAGTTTTATTAGGAAAGCAAGCAAATCAACTTCTTCTCGTTTTGTACTACTCCATTGTGTTTAACAAAAGTGAAAGAGGAAAAAAAATACAATAAAAAATAGACAAATGTCTTGAAATATTAAAGTAGTAAATATTGAGACTTTTTTAATTTTTTGTAACAAAGAATAATAATGAGTGTAAATAATTTTTCAGACATTTAAGTATAACAATAAATAGAGGAGTAGTAATTGATATGTTTATTTTTTGCACAATAAATTGAAAAATTGTGGAAAAAAGATAAATAAAATCTTTGGCCAAAGAGAGGTGCAACTTCATTTCTCTATGAGATTTTTAAGTACAACAATATGTAATAGCTATAAGAAATGTATCATAGATAATATACTTTCAAGCATGGCAAAATTTTAGAATATTGAAATCAAAACAATACATTAATGAATCTTTAAAATATTGGAAGCATTCAAACTTTATACTAATATGATCATCTCTCTTGATGAATCTTTTAACATAATTAAACTTCCTTCTTCATTTTGATGATCTTGTACTAAATTAATGTAAGCATCTCTTTATACTGAATATTTGAAAAATATATTTTTTATCTTCATCAAAGTGAAGAACATATCATGCCACTATATTTTCTATGATTTCTTATGGAAAAGATGAAGAATAATTTTTATTTTTTTAAAAAGAGAAAAAAAAAACTACACTATTAGAAAGAAAGAATGAGAAAAAAACTACGCTAATAAAAAGAAAGAATGAGAAAATAACTAATGAGAAAAATGAAAAATGAATATTCAACATCTCCATGGATGATTGTAATTTATAGATTTGATAAGCCATAAGAATAAGTTGAAGAGACATGTTATTTAAGTAGAGAATGAATAGATGGAGGTTTTTTGTAACTCATTAGATTAAATTAGAATAGTAAATATGATTGTTTTTTTTTATTTAATAAATAAAAGAATTAAGAAAAAAAATCTCAAAAAAGGAGAAAAAAGAATGAAGGACATAGAGAGGTGTCACATCACCTTGTCTATGTTTCTCCTTTATATTATATATAGATAGGGTAGATAATCACAAATCATTTTTAAAAATATGGTAAAAGTTATTCACCAACTCCAAAAATCATGGTTTGATCAGCTCCTTTCTCAATATTTCATTTCTTTTTATGATTGTCTTTCAAACATCTTCTTTGTTTTAATTGTTTTTCTTCATTTCTTTACTTTTTAACTGTTCAGGAATATCAAACAAGTTTCATTAAACATGCACGTATCAAACAGAAAAAAATTCAACAACATACCAAATAAATAAAAGAAAAATCATGAAGGGGAGAAGGATAACAAGTTCCGAAAAAAGAAAAACAGAAATAACAAAGCTCATTGGAAGCAAATTTAGAGATTAAGAGAAAAGATCTCAGAATGGACAAAATTTCGTTGACTTTAGTGTAAAATAATAATCAGATCATTGACGGTAAGCATTAGATATCCGAAAATTGAAATTAATTTTATGCAAAAATTAATCTAATATCCTGTTTGGTATGATATTCTATATGATCAACTAACTACAAATTGCATCATATTTTTTTAAAAATAATAAAAAAAATAATCAAATATATTACTAATAACTGAGCATATAATGATATAATTATGTATTCAAAACTTAAGGATAAAAGAAATAAAAAATTAATAATCAAGACCAAAAAAGCGCAAAAAATAAAATTATTAGGAATCTAAAATATGTTAAGAATCTTACATTTCAAAATCATTGTACAATTACAAATATTTATATTTATATTGCCTACAAAATAAATAAAAAAATTAAGTATTAAAATCAACAAAAATGAACACCTTAACTTTGTCACTTCTTCTTCTAATGATAGAATATGATTTCTTTATGAACAAAGAAAGAGCGGATATCTCATAATTCTTCAAGATATTAATATAAGAAGAAAAGTCATGTAATAAATATTTGTCTTCAAAAAGAATGTTTTTTTGAAGGATGTCGCGCTATAATGTTTTCCACAAGAAAATTTTTATTGAGAAAAAAAATCATTATGATTGAAAACTTATAGAAAAAATAATGAGTGATAAGAAGAATTATTTAGAGAAAAAATCAATTTATTCATTAAATTCATATTAAATTAGTAGGAGAAAAAGGAGAAATTTATATTGTGAATTATAATTTGAGAGGATCCTAAATTAGTGCTCACATTATTTCTTTCCATTCTTTATTCTTCTAATTTCGTTCTTTTTTAAAAAAATTATTTAATTTTTTCCCCTTTTTTCCTTATGTACCACCTTTAATTAATGTTTGTTTTATTTTTTTATTTATCTTTAATTATACTTTAATTTGTTGACATTTTTTAAATTTTAAAAGACTAAAAGTCTCACTTTAAAATTTTACAAAAATATAAAAGGTAACCATATTTAATTTTGTTCATCAACAATCACACTAATTTTCTTACTTCCTTACCTTAATCTGATAATTAATGTCATTTGTATCATTTCCTTAAATCATTTTTAAAAAAATTACTTTCTTTTATTTATTTATTATAAGGAATTAGTTATTATAATTTTGTAAAATATATATTAATATTTCTTAACGTAATTTGATTTTATTTTTTATAAAAAAATTAGATCATCTTTTCTGCTAAAGATCTATACGATTATACCCATACTAAATAATAAAGTTAAAAATAGAAAATGATGACACTCTTCTTAATTCAAATATTATTTAATTTTATCAAAACAATTTTTACGTTTTCTCTTATATTTTTTTAAAAAAAAATAATTGCTCAAAAATTTGTCTTGAAAATTTATCTATTTTGCATTTTTCCAAATTTTAAATCATTTCATCATTAATGCTATTGATTTTTTCCCCTTAATCTCATCATCAATGTTATTTATATCATTTCCTGAAATTACCCCTTTCTTCCATTTTTTGTTCTTTTTACTTTCTTTTATTTATTTATTTTAACATATTAGTTATTGGTATATAGATTTTTGAGTATCTTTTTTGTACTTGTATAAAATAAAAAATTTGAATTATGCCCAATTTAAAGAAAATAATTAATTAGATGAACTCTTTTTATTGGAATCGAAAATAAGATTCTCTTCTTAGATTACTTTAGGTTAAGAATTTTAGCTCTTTTTTTAATGAAATTATAAATTATTAGAAGTAGATTTTTTCAATAAATATTATGGGAGCTATCATAAATAATGTATTCAGAATTTCTTTATTGGTATGAAATTGATTAAAATCCTTGAATTATATTGCCTATTTGGTTCTTTGATTGATTTTTAAATAATAGTTAATTACTTTCATGTATGAATGATATTGTGTTTGAATTAAAGGTAATTGGGAATGGACATGATATTGTATTAAAACCTTAATTTGGTAATTTGATTTTTAAAAATGTTATAGCATTATTATGTCAATTTTTTTTAAAAAAAACTTAATCGTTTTCTCTGATGTCAACTTAATATGAAGATATTATTTCTTTTCTTAATTATTTTATTTAAGAGGAAACACAAATCTCGACTCAAACCAAAATAGAATTCGCCTTTTTATTTCTACTTAATTATATAAAAAAGTTCATTTTAAATTAGCCGTCAGTTAACAAAAGCTAAATATTTTTAAAAGCTCGACAATTCTTTACTTAAAAATTGTAAAAATAATCCTTTAGTTTTGAGACAAAATGAGTCTTTTTTACCCAAAAAATAAAATAAAAGTTGGATTTGGAATAATTTGTTGTCCCAATCCTTTTGAGTTGAGAAGAAAGGGAATGGCGAGCCACCTTCCAACTTCAACTCTTTCCCTATGGACTCATGTCTCTAAAATTGGAATTGGAGGTCAATTGACGTTCCCAAAAACGAAGCTGAATCTACGTTCAAGATTTTCAATTGGGTGTGCAGTTTCGGTTGTCTCTGAGCCAATTCTTACCAACAATGGCAAACCATTCCCAGCTGAGGTATCGAGAACAATTCTGGAATTATCTTCAGATGGCACTTTATCCACCCCGACCCAAGATGGTTGGCCTTTAGGTATTGGTGTACGTTTCGCTGTTGACCCTCATGGCACTCCAGTACTCTTTCTCAATCACTCAACTTCCAGTTTCGCTCTCAATTCCAAGTCTAGCTTCCTTGTTCAGGTCACATCTCTCTCTCTCTCTTTGTGCTTTTTCCCATATCTCTATTTTATCTAACCCACTTGATATATCAGTTGCAACAATATGGGTTGCGGACTCCACAGTGCACCATACAGGGGACGCTACAAAAACCACAAGATACCACAGCTTTGAAGGTCAGATAAGGATTATCCAATTTACACCTCCCCTTTTTCCATTACTGCTCCACCAAGGTTAAACTCAACACTACTTTTCAAATTAATTAGGATCTCAATACTTACATAGAGGGAGTGATAAGCACGCACTAGAGTTTTAATTTCCAGTATACGTGATGAAATGTAGGATTTACCACCTATTCATTCCACCCACCCTTCTCTTCTTCAACGCTTTGCTAGTGTAGGAAAAAGTATTGTCATTTAGAAAGAAATAAATACACAATCACATATTCATGATATGATCTGATAAATTTATCTCCGGGCATGGTATTCACTATTTTTCAACGAATTGTGTGCAGTTGACAGTAGTAATCTGTGCACTTCTTTTTTCTCCAATTTCAACAATGTCATATGTTATAAGCTGGTGCTTCGTTAGTGATGAATTTTATCAAGTTTCCTTCTTCCATGATAATCTGAACTCTCCATTGATGACACTAAAGTTTCTTCTTTTAGAAGCTTCATTCAGTTTGGGAAAAAAAATTTGGGCATGAAGTAGATGAGGATCGCTTATTTTTGCTTTCTGTGGAACGGGTACTTCAGATTGAAGATTTTGCAGAGGTTTGTAGTCTATTTTCTATGAAGAATGCTTTATCTCATTGATTTCCATTGGCCACTTATAGCTTTGTTTTGTCTTCTTCAGTAGAGATTGTTTTACCTTTTTTATCTCCATATTGAAAGCAAGTTTGGTTAGTGTATATATGTTATAAAAAATAATTCATCTTGTATTAGTAACCCTACTTATCATTTGAACACAACAAGTTAGTTAAAGTCAATTATGTAAGAGCATGTATTTAAATATGTGAGAAAAAATTTACATTATCCATACCAAGCAGCCATTCAAGTCTATTTTTTTGCCCTGAATAGTAGTTCATGCTGATTACTGATTGTGCAGTTACATTAACGATAATTATACGAGATATACTTTCAGGATGGAATTTGGGTCACTTCATCAGACTATAAGTCAGCGAACCCTGATCCTCTTCGAGACTTTGCAGAAAGAATGATTGACGAGATAAATACTAACAATAGGGAAGACATCTTACGGTTTTGCAACATCTATGTAGATTTGGATTTCCAGGTATGTAATGAACCTAACATTATGACTTTCTCTTACTCCCAATTTAGTTTAAAATTTTCACTTTTGTTTTGTTTTTTAGTATAATTGGTCTAGGTGAAAAAAAAAATTCTGCTTCAAGGAGGGTAGTGGGACCAACCCATTATCCATCAAAATTTGAGATTGGAAACAACAAATTTCTCGGTAAATTTGAGTTGTTCCATGTTTGTTCTAACTACCAGCGACCATACTTTTGACTTTTCTTGTTAAGAGAAGAACAAATTATAGGACCAAATTCTGTTGAGAAAGATATTTATCATTGTCCACCTTAGAAAGGTAGACAATGTTTGGAATAACTGAGAAAGTAAAGCAGGACAGCATTTTTGGGACAGTGGAATATTAATAAACCCATGATCCAGAAAATAATTTTAGGGTAAGGGCATATAGACCATCATTGAACTGTAGATTATAACTGTAGATAAATAACGATCAGAGTTCCAAGAGTGATATATATATACAAAGTACTTTCGGTAAATCTAATCACTGGTCATACATGATCAAACTTCTCAGAGCTTAGGCTTTGGGTTATGAAATAGGATTAGCAGTGGCATCGTGATGGCCCTAGGTTCACATTAGCAGTTGATAATGTGCCTTTTTACCTGGCTCAAGAGTTATGTTTGATCGTTGTCTCACTCTCTTTTCTAGTTTGATAGGTACAATTTGGTCATTTTCTCCATGTTCCATTTTCACCAAATAAAAGCTCTCTTAGTTTAGATTGACATGCAATGTTATCCATTACCTAGTAGTCTGGTAGAATGCTTAATTGTTTACATATTTGATATGTGCTCCGGGTCAGGGAAGCAAGCTAAGATGGTGTGGGCATGTGAAGAGGAGGTGCACGGATGTGCCAGTAAGGAGGTGTGAGAAGTTGGTTGTAGCGGGAGTTAAGTGAGGTAGAGGTAGGCCGAAGAAGAGTTGGGGGAGGTGATTAGATAAGATGTGACACAACTTCAGCTTTTTGAGTGTTGTCGCCTTTAGATGGGAAAGCCAGGAGGCTAGCCCTATCTCCCCGCAGCCTTAACAGTAGTAGTTTTTAGTAATCACGTAGTTTTTTTATTCTTCATGGTGTTTTACTATGTGTTGCTTCATTTTCTTTGTATCTTAATATTTTCTTGCAACCATGGTCGAACATCTTCTCTTTTGAGCAGAGGGTCTATCTATCTGAAACATCCTCTCTAACCCCACAACGGTAGATGTAAGATCTGTGTACATCTTACCCTCCCCAGACCCCACTTGTGGGACTACACTGAGCATGTTGTTGTTGTTGTTTTGCTCCAGGTCAAGGAATGTAATGTTTTCCTAGTCTGTTGTGTACTCTAAAGAAGTATGTTACGATTTTGAACTGGTTTTTCTTCAGCCTGACTTGTTTCTTTTCTTGCAGGTTTGCGATGGCAAGATTCTTTGGGTTGATAGATTAGGTTTTGATGTCCGGTTCAGGTCTCCTCTGAATGATGTATTTGAAGCTCGTATCCCTTTTCCGAGAGAAGTTACAGATGAGAAGGGTGCAAAATCATCTTTCAATTGCATGTCTCAATTTGCTTGGGAAGTAGAAAAGAATTTCCATGGTGCAGATTTTGAAAAGGTGAAACAAGTGAAAAAGATGGAGCACAGAGGACTGTGAAGAATCATATTTATCCCGATGGTTGTGCAGTTATCAATTGCATGTATTAATTTTCTCAATGTTGTTATTTTTCATTAGGGTAGGTGAGCGAGAATGTAAATGCATGTGGTGGAAGAAGGAAGGAACATGTTGTTTAAGACTCCACAAAAGCTTAATTAGTTGGTAACTCTCTCTAGAGTTGTGTTGGGAAAAAAAGAAGAAGCAATACTAATGTGTTGGAAGACATTTTTTTATTTGGTTTCCACTCTTTTTATGCAGTAGCATGGAAAATCAAAAGAGACTATGTGCTTATTTCTCTTTGTTTTTGTACGTCAATTATGGATGACAAGTAAAAATAAACGCTACAGATTTCCTTTGTTTTAGAGAGAACCTAAAAAGAAAAATAAGTCTCGTTGTTGTTATACGTAGTGTAAATAGTTTGAGGGGGGAAACCAAGAAAGTGGTGTATGTTGCTTTGGAAAAAAAGTGTGTCAAATTTTTAGTTTTGCTTTTTCTAACTAAAATCCAGTTGTAGCTCAACTACCAATTTTAATTGGAACACCTTCCTTTAATTCCGGATGTAAAATTGGGATCAGAATCAAGATTATTAATGTCCTAATAATATAGATTAATTGTTTTTATACTCCATTTACGTCTTCGTGAACCATACTCAATACAAAATCAAGGACAAAGCCATCAATCAAATTACAGTCATTGGGACAAAAAGAGCCAAATGACATCACTTGCTTGTACAAGTGAGGAAATTAATAATAATCTTTAGTGGATTTTTTTGGTAACCAAATCTATTTTATGGATATGGATTGGATATCTCATGAGATTCATATATATGATAAACTTTTTTCACTATTATAGTATAAATGATGAGATAAAATAATCTTGAGGTTATTATCCCTAATCATCCTATAAAAAACCAAACGACCTCTAATAGTGATTGAGAAAAATGAATACTCCCTTTGTTTATTTTAATTTGTCACATAAAAATTGAGTGGATATATAAAAGGAGGAAGAAAATATAGCATTTTTGTGATTCGAAATGGACCTTTATTTTAGCGCCTATGCTATTTGTTGTCGGCACATTAATTCTACCTTCAACTTTATCTATTTTATTATAGGTTTAAAACGTGGCCCAGTTAATTAGAAAATGAAATTGGTTTGTTTGTTTTTTTTTTTTGAAAAAGAAGAGGGTTACAAGAATGAATCCAAGTTTTGTTTGATTAATTAGAAATAGTTAAGAGAATATATTTTTAGTTGAGATCCACTTGCAGTCGTCCATTGGTTTGAATAAATAAAAGAATTGACTTTCCTTTAATTACGCCATAATCTTCTCCTTTCTTATAGAGTGAGTATTAATTAATTACTGCCAAATTGCTTCAGTTATCCATCACCTTCACTAAAGTCTTGTAGTATGATTTTATTGATACTCCCGAATATAGTTCTTAAATATCAAAATAATTTATTAGATATTTAAAAGTTACGGATCTACTTGATTACTAATTAAATTAAAATCCTGACACTCGATCTCTATTTCTAAAGTTTTAGTAATATGAAATGGAACACATCTCATATATATTTCCTCAATCATCAAATACTATTGAAAGAGCAAGTTACAAGTACAAACTGTAACTGAATCAAAGCAATAATTGATGGAAGGAAAGATGAGTTGAATTAGTAAACCAATTCATAATATAATAATAATAATAATAATAATAATAATAGTTTGTCGTGTTTCAATCTTTTCTATACTTGTGCCATTTAAAAAAAGCAATAATGATTTTTTTAACTTTTCATATAACAATTACAAAATTAAATAACATTTTAATATATAATTTCAGTTTAAAATGAAAAAAGTATATTTTATTTTCTTAAAACTTTATATGAAAATCAAACTATAGGATGAGTATTGAAACTGGAAATGTAGAAAGTGGCAAGTTGAGTCAGGAGAGTGTGAAGTGGGCTCATTTTTTCTCTCTGTCATTCGCTCTACATGCACAATCTCACATTAATATTCTATTATATTTTAAAATTTATAAAACATTAGTAATTCAAAGTATAATATTTAAAATTTAGGCAGATTATATTTAGTGTTAAACAATATAGAAGATGTTAGCTTGGTAAATGAAGAATGTAAAATGTTTTTGTTAGGTTAGAACATTACTCAAAGGCCAAAGTAGTAATAATGAAATTATTAGGTGAGTTGGTTTATTATTAGGAGAAAGTGTCGGTGGCAGGGCAGGAGAGCCACCCGACACACTTTTAACACTAAACATTGCTCGCTCTTCTGGGGTCTGGAGTCTGGACCCTACCCTACCCAACTCACGGACACATGGAGTATATCGTAGTAAAGTAAAATGTTAAAAGAAAAAATAAATAAATATTAATGTTGGAGTGCGGGTGTTTTGTTTTAGGTTCCTTCTATATATATATTAGAGATATTATTTCATTTCTTCAGCAGAATCACTATGGACGCGAGGCAAGTGTTGGCTGGAGTTCTTACTATCACTATGTTCGTTATGCTCGGAGACATGATCAAAAGGGACCACTTTGATTCTCTTCCTGTAATCCCTCTTCTTCATTCTCTGCAATTCTACTCTTGTTCAATTCTATTTCTTCTATTTACAGATCTATCTATGAATGAATTTAGGTGGATTCTGAAGCATCAATTCATCCTACCAGAAAGCAAAGTCTACTAGTTGGACCTTGGAAACAGGGTGCCCAATCCCCCCTAACCTCCTGTTGGTCTAAACCACTTCTCGGTGAGAGATCTATCACTTATATCTATTCACGCTCCACTCCACTACTAGTATTAGTTTTTTAATAATCTTTGTAACAGGGGAAGCTGATGATGAATCACAAGGATATGTTACCTTCTCCCTCACTAATGGTCCTGAATATCACCTCTCTCAGGTATTATTTATTTGTTTCAGCTTCAACACTTAATGGATACTAATTATTTACTTTCAACTTTTAGATTGCTGATGCCGTCGTAATAGCTAGATATCTGCGAGCAACTCTCCTACTCCCCGACATAAGAGGAGGAACTGAACAAAGGTCAGTTCGAGTGGAGTTGAGTTTTGAATACTCTTCTCAAATTGTTTCAAATTCACACTATTTGACATGTTTACAGGAAATTTGAACATGTCTATGATGTTGAGCAGTTTGTGAAAAAACTTGATGGGGTTGTAAAAGTAGCAAAATCTCTCCCCTCTAAAGTCGTCACAGGACCAGTTGTGAAGGTTCCTAGCAGGGTTACTGAAGAATATATTACTGACAACATCGAGCCAATTTTCAGATCAAAGGGGAACATTAGGCTCGCCACGTATTTTCCCTCAGTAAACATGAAAAAAACCAAAGAGAACAGCAACATCGACTCAATTGCATGTTTGGGGATGTTTGGAACTCTAGAGCTTCAGCCTGAAGTTAATGGAGTAGTTGAATCTATGGTGGAGCGCTTAAAAGCTCTGAGCAGGAAGTCAAACGGACAGTTTATCGCGGTGGATCTAAGGGTTGATATGCTGGAGAAAAAGGGTTGCCAAGGAAACAGTGCTTGCTATGGTCCACAGGAGATAGCCATGTTTCTGAGAAAAATTGGTTTCAACAAAGATACAACTATATATCTTACTCAATCTAGGTGGGATAACAGCCTTGATGCATTAAAGGATCTCTTTCCTAGAACATACACCAAGGTAAAGTGAAACTTCCAAATATATATATATATATATATATATATATATCTTGTGTGTAATGTGTTTAGTCTTGACTCTTCACTTTGAATTGCAATTGCAGGAAAGCATAATGCCCATGGACAAAAAGGCGAGATTTCTTGATATGGAGAATTCTGAAGTGGAGAAAGTTATCGACTTCTACATGTGTTCTGAGAGTGATGTATTTGTACCAGCCATCTCAGGTCTCTTTTATGCGAATGTGGCTGGCAAGAGAATCGCCTCTGGGAAGACTCAAATACTAGTTCCTGCTCATATTTCTGGTTCCTCTGCTTCTTCAACAGACTACATATCTCATTACGTCTCAAAAAAGAACCACTTTGCCTATTCGTGCTTCTGCTAGTAGTATTAAGATGGGAAATGGGAGGCTCTCTCTCTCTCTAGTTTGTTTACACTAAACACAAGTTTGCTTGTAGTGATGAATATTTAGATAGACCTTTCTGGGTGGGGTTCTTTTGTCCCTCTTCCCTTCAACCCCCAAACAATATCATTTGTTGGACTTGGAAATATGGTATTGTCATACAAATATAGTGATGGAAAATATTGAGTTCCCATTATGCACCAAGCACGTATTTCATATGTTTGAATCATAAATAAATCTTGAGAAATCATATGGGATTGAAGCGTAATTATAATTATAATAATAATAATAGCATGTTAAATCAAAGTAGAAAAGATGCGGCCGCAACACACCTGTAATTTACACATGGCTCTGACGGGAATTATCAAATTTCAAATAATACTCCATAATTTACATCTTCCCACCAAAATTAATACACCTACCTACCTGTTCGGTGAAATGACATATGTTAAAAGAAAATTTATCATGTACGCCACACTTTCCATGGACACACCTGTCATAACATATACAAATTACTACAAACAAGATTACTTACTAATATTATATTATTGGGGCTGTAAAAGAAATACAGTATATATACATATTTATTTATCATGCAACATACTTTTGAGGTTGCTTCCTAATGTTTATCTCAATCTTTTTTTGGGCTTCTCTTCCTAATCAGCATTCCTATGTTGTATAAACTATTCTACAACCTAGCTAGTGGGCACTATACATATCAACATACTCTAGGATTTCTTTCTTCCAATTCAGAACCAACAAAAACTAATCTCGTACGTATACTATATATATACACACAACCAAGTAGATGGCAAAGAAACGAAAGCTGCATTCATTTATGCATTACGAGCTGCAATGCATCGCTGATATAACTTGATGAAGACCTTAGCCACAGGGGTCTTTGGAACTGGGATCAATTTTCCCGCAGCAGCAAGAGGCCAACTGTGACAATAAACAAAGATGTTGAGATGCAGATGAGATTATGGCTTGTCAACTCAACAAAAACCCTGTAGTACGATACCTGATAATACCAATGACAAGTGAAACAATCCATAATTTCCAACTCAGTCCAACTGTCGATGTAAATTTTCCAAGGAACTCAATGATAATGATCTGTTCAGTTGTATGGAGGAATGTGATAGTCAGTGACCACAAAAAGAAAGAATTCTAATCAGAATTTTATCAATGCTCAAACATCTTTCACCTGAAGTATGAAAGTAGTTCCCACAACCCCAGTAAAGAGGGGGTTTTTGGTCACGCCAGTAAAGACATTAATTTCATCGGGCTTTCGAGCATTAACCTCATTGAATATCTGCATTTCAATTTAAACTAGTTACATATCTGAGGTTTGATGTGTAATCTAGCCTTGAATAAGACAAGTGAACAAAGAACATTATCCGATAGAGAGAATAACCATTTAAAGAAATACACAGCATACACACTTCAATTTTTCTCAGACACACATTTCTTTCTCCTAATTTGCACCAAGATGAAAAAACTTACTTGGCAGAAAACAAATGCATTGAAAATTAAGGTATTCTTCACCATATTAGCATGTTTTGGGTCATCATTCTCTAAGCTGAGAATGCTCTTGCCCTGGAAATTGAGAACAAGAAGGATTCCGATTTGGTAGAGAGCCTGCAGAAGAGAAAAATAATGAATTTGTTTTATACAAAATGTGTGCTATTAAAATTTCTCTTTTTAAGGTGAAAATAGCAAAGATAGAATGAAACAACAATATCCTATATCAGTAAGGCCACAGACCTGTATAAGCAAGTTCCTCCACATGATATTTGTCACCAGAGGTTCCCTAAGTTTCACAAATGATAACTGTCAAAGCATGTAAAAAGCCTGAAAGAATTCTTGAGACACGGTAAAATAAGCAAAACAACACTCCCCGGTTAGTTTTTTTTTTTGAAGAAAATCAAGCGCATTGATAACTAGAAATTCACAATTCTAAAGAATCTCGAGTTTCCCATAGATCTGAATTATTTTTCTTCACAAGAATCATATACAGAGCCGTGAACTAGAAAACCAATGAAATATTAAGGAAGGTGCAAGCCAAGTTTATTTTAGATAAAGAATCTGTCCCATGATGAATTTTATTCCTGCAAGTGAGGAGTTCTGAGATTAAATAAACAACACAGAAGCTAATATCTTGATGCACCTTTTGGAAAGAAGTGGATAAAAAGTAGGTGCATATTTACACTAGGAGGGCCTCTCACAATTAGTTGAACCATCATACGCGGAAGATGCCTATGAAAGACTTTGAACATCACATTATGTAAAATGGAAAAAGATGCATCTAGCATAGCGGTAGTTTCTTCACAATAATATAGAACACTTCAAGCTTACATTCACAGAAATTATAATAGATGTTCTGATCATGCACCATTTAGACCTCAAACTAGCAGGCTCTGTGGCATAATTCATTTTATGACAACTGGAAATCATAAAAAAAAGTATTATCAAATATAAGGAGATAGCATGGTAAATTCGAGTTGCTCACCTTCGACCAACAGGAGGTCTACGCATAAGATGGTCAGTTGGTGGTTCAGTAGCCAAAGCTAGTGCTCCCAGAGTATCCATAATGAGATTGACCCAAAGAAGCTGCAAAAAGAGTATCCTTGAGCAAAACGAAAAAAGAAGAAGACTTCCAGCAGGCTACAATATGCAAGTCCTCATTACCCACTAAATGATAAACACAGCACACGTATACACTATATATCATTCTCAAAAAATATATACATACATATACATATTTATACCTATGAAATTACAATTTATATATGCACTCCTGCATCTGTCTAGGTCAGAAGATAGATAGATAGATAGAGAGATAGAGAGAGGACCTGCACTGTATTTAGAGGAACATCACCAGAAGAAACTGCTGCCACAACATTGATTACAAGAGCTGCGACATTAACAGTGAGCTGGAACTGAATGAATTTCTGAATATTTGCATAAACAGAACGGCCCCAGCGTACAACCTACATTGAGATAAATTAAGTCAAGGACCACGGCTTTTCATTATGCTAGTACAATAAGCCACCGCAAACTAAAACCAGCTGATACAGCACAGACATGGATTAAAAAGACACATCATCTACTTCCTCAGTGTTTGGCTGCTTTTTCCAAGTTGTTAAATAAATGTGGCTCTAAGGATGGGGTGCCAGTCCAAGACGAATAATATCCACTAGGAAATTTGATGATGAGAAGGCAAAGGGATGCAATAATAAGATAAACAAGAAGCTTGCACTGCTTGTTTCTCGTAATCTGACTCCTCTTTTTTACCCTTGCGCTCCCTTTGTCACTACATCGTCTAACAAAATATCTGCAGATCTTTGATTTTCATGTTGACTTCCAAAATTTGATAAGCTCGTGTTACATGTGTTTGCAAATCAATGCAAGTTTAGAGTATATTCTAATACCTACTGGTTAAAAGTGCTCAACATCTACATGGTTGATGCAAAATAAAAAATGATGATCTCAGAATAAGTGGTCAAATTTTTAGAAGCATTATCCGTTAGTCCAAGTCACCTTCACAAATTCAGCCAAATTACCTTTCAAGATCAAAATAAAAAATACAGAACATGAATACATGTCTGAGTTTTCATGTGCTTTCGACCTTCAAAACCCACTCTTCATAGTTCAAATAAATGTTCTCATCATATTTGTGAAGTTCTGATAAATATGCTTATATTAACAGTGAAAAGACTTAAAAAGCATTCACAACATCACATGTAGTTGAGGTGTAATCAAAGTTCAGACTAAGGATAATAAATGATTTTTTTTCAAAATATTGGTTATTTTGATAGTAAAGGAGCTCTTTACATAGTAGATGCAGAGTAACTAATCTCAGAATGACATTTTACATTTCCTAGAGGCATTATAAGTTGGTACAATTCACCTTCTTTCACAACTTAGCAAAATAACCTTCCAAGATTGAAATAAAAACATATCTATGAGTTTTTGACTTGAAAGCCCACCTCCATAGGCCCACAGATGTTCTCATCAGAATACTGAAGTTTATGATAAATGTGCAGTATTTTAATGATGAAAAGATTTAATAAGCATTTCTGGCATTGTACATAGTTGAGACTTATAATCACAGAAAGTAATTTCTAAAAAGCAAACTAACATTTTCTTCAAACACCAAAAGAAATTTTTCAACTCACCTTCACTACTGTAGCAAAATTATCATCCAAGATAATGATGTCAGAGCTTTCTTTTGCGACTTCTGTTCCTTGGATGCCCATGGAAAGGCCTATATCGGCCTAAATATTGAAATACAATGAAATTAACTAAACACAGAAAAATCAGTAGACAATACAAAATTTAACATTGAATAATTGCAGCTAATAAAGCATTCAAAAAGAATAGTATAATTAGGCACAAAATGCTACTATTCCAGACCATATACAGCACCTGAACTTTGGCAATATTCTTAAACCCTGAACATCAAGTCATGGGTACATTACTTACACAGGAGAATGATTTATATTTGAGATCTATCATAATAGATTCTGAAGCAGATAAGACAGTGGTCCCACTGGAGATATGTAAGACCCCATAAATTTGAACCTTTGTACCAAGTCTAATTCGGCTTAAAAATCTCAAAAATCCCACAAAAACTGGAATGTGGAGACCACCTGAGGATTTTAAAGACAAAGTAATTCAACGGACTAGGACGGTGTGGAAGCACGGTGAGCAAAGGGACAAAGGTTCGAAATGATTAAAGATTTTATAGTGCGACAATGACAAATAGAAATAATGCTTTTGTGTTCCAAAGGAGGCTACAGACTAGTACCATATCTCATGGACATGATAATAAGTATATGAAATGTCTCGGAAGTGATTTAAGGTCTAAGGAGAGCTCTAGCATAAAGTTGAAATTGGATGAGAGCGAATTTTTGGACACATTGGCAATGAAGGAAGTTATTATGTATCTAAAAACGGTTGTAGTGTCATTTTTTTGACAAGGGGAAGGGCTGTTGGATGAAAAAACACCATTAGTGGAGGTTGTAGAGATTCATGCTCAGTGCCTAGGCACCCTCCAAATGGGATATCACATCTTTGAGAGGGAGGCAAGAGAATAGTATTAGGAAAAGATAAAACGGAAGACGAAGGAGAGAAGATCTCCATCATGCATCCATCTACATCCTACGTGTTCCTTCCTTTTCTTTACTTGTTAAGGTTTAACAAAGACAGTGCTAATTCTTTGATATTCGGCAGTAGAATATAGTTTAAGTTAGAAGCTTAGATATAAAAGGTGCCTTATTATTTGATGGTTTTTAAAATATTTTTATCTTTGTTCCTCGTTAAATTATGCATATTTTATGATAGTGATATATTCCTCATGTTTAGTGAAGTTGAAATACTTGCCCAATTGTATTTGAAGGGATGACATCTAACCAGGTTTGGATGAAAGAAGTAGAATGCAACACTACTCAAGAAATCAGAATATGACATAAATTTAACTAAACTCCTAGCTTTTCTTTTTTGTGGATAAAGTGCTAATATTAAGAGGAGCTTTCTAGATCATCCTGCATCTTGGACAAAACTAGATTAGAGTCACTAAAGGGACATTCAAATGTAGGAATTAGAAGGTAGTCAATGCTACCCATAATAGTGATAGAACATTAGGGAGTTCCACCAATTTATGAGATCGGTTCCATATTGACCAAGTCTAATTAAGAACCTACACTGAAGCATCCTTAATGATTAGAAAAGCTTAAAGTAGGAAACTATACCAAAAACAATGATTATAACTCAGACAATGAGTATTTTGAAACACTCGTTATTTAAATCCTTCATTAATAAAATGAGGTTTAGTTGAACCCCTAACCTTCATTTACTATTAAATTTTCCTTAAAGGTCGCCTCTTGTATATTGAGTTCTCTCTGCATCATGTTCTTCTTCTTCTTTTTAATTTATAATGACTGACCAAATCTCAATCGTTTATTGCTCAAGTAGCATAGGATCAAACCACTTCTTATTAAAGTTTGTTTTAGTGCTTAGACCAAATGTGTACAAGGATCAGCAAGTGAAGACTCAAAAAGCAGAAGAAAACTAAACAATTGAATAAACAGAAAGTGATAAGAAAGTCATCAAACCTCATGCAGTGCAGGAGCATCATTAGTTCCATCTCCAGTAACAGCAACGACTTCCCCTAGTTTACGCAGAGTTTGCACAAGCAAAAGCTTGTCACTTGGTGATGACCTTCCCATAACCTAGAAACCAGTTTTCTACTTTTAACAAGATGTGCCAACATACAAATGGAGATACAAGTAGATTAAATAAATAAATCAGTTATTATCTCTTCATGGAAAACATACCGACGTTCTTTTTGCAACTTGTTCTCTCTCCTTCTCAGACAACTCACGGAAGGTTTTCCCCTCAATAACTTCAAATTCTGTGACTTCAGTATTTGAAGTTAAAATTCCACACTCCAAGGCAATTGCTCTAGCTGTTTGAATATTATCTCCAGTTACCATGCGCACCTAAAGGTTCTCAAGAGTAAAGTTTTCGCTTATAAGAACAAATGCTTAAGCTAAAATGCATTCCAGATATCCTCAAATTAGAAGTTACAGTCATGTGGCTAAATGTGCACACCCTACCATGACAAATACTGTACTATATCTATCCTGAAATGGCTAATAATTGAAATATTTTAAACGATTCAAGATCTACCAAATTTCCAAAAAAATTCCTGTAAAAAGGAAGATAGATTTTGATAGAATAAACATAAATCATTAGTATAATTAACTGGTTCAAAGTGTTTGAAAATAGATTCAATTAATTAAAAGAAAACACCTTGGACCAAAGTAAAAGTCTTCTTCCTGAAAAAGTTAGATATGATTATATAGTCGATCATTTCACCTTGTTAGCTATTATTACATCCAAACAAAAAGATTACCTTAACACCAGACTCACTGCACTGTCTCACTGCATCTTTGACACCTGGCCGACAAGGATCCTATGTAAAAAGGCAAAGAAAGATAAATGAGAACTTGCAAAACAACTCAAGAAAAATTAAATACTGCACACAAATATGTACCATGTCAAATAGTTCTTTTTATAAGGTGGTGTCTCAGACAGCTGGGGCACATACACTCTATCCATCTCATTTTCTATATCAGTTTTAGTTTAGTTGTCCACGAAGATTCGAAGTCAATTTAATATATAATATTTCAACAATATTACTCTATAAAATGCCTTGAGATCTAACTAATTTTTTTTTTAGTTTTATTTTTAAACAGGATGTGACATCATTTAATCCTATGATAACTTCAATTAATGTTAATACATATGTTTCAAATAGAATAACTATATTCAAACCATTTTCTCTTAAACCCCACGATAGTTGAGCCAGGTGAAACTTGAAAGAGTAGGATGGAGGGAGTACCTGTGCTGCAGACATGAGATTGTGAAGTAATCAAAGGATATGGTACGTATTTGTCATCAATTACAACTACCAGGTAGACAAACTCGAGATGAGAGAGGACATGAGTAGAACAATATTCAAGAAACTATATACATCTCAACTACACGACCTTACAGAACATGCACCTTTATTTTATTTTGAGCTGCAAAAGTATGATTAAGAATATGTACCTTTATACCAAGTATAGCAAGCAAAATAAGGTCATCTTCTGGTAGAATCCATTGAGCCAGTTGTTCTTCATCAGTTGGAACCTCATTCACATTACAAGTTCGGTATGCAATGGCAACACACCTCAAACTTTTCGCTGCCATATCTTCAATGGCTTCTTTCAAAAAATCCTGTAGCCAAAATAATTACTAAAAAGAGATGAAAGGATAAAGTCTGCACGAAAGTGTCCTTTTGTGATTCATAATTCTTCTCAAGTTTTTAATGGCCGGATTTGGGACAACATAAAGTCAACAGAAAAGTTCACAGGACTCAATTTTATCAAAAAAATTTCTCTCAGAAAGTAGTCCTAACTTCTTCTAACCTTCTCCGTTTCAATGGATTGCAAGCAGCCATTTGAATCAAGGTATCCAGTACAAGTTGCCAGTATAATTTCAGCTGCACCTTTCCAATGCATATGAACTTGAGAGCCACTCTGCAAAAGAAGAAAGAAAAATCGTTAAATATACGATTAATAACCTCATGCATGTGCAGATAATTAAAAAGTTCATCCACTCAAATATATAGATTAAAGGAAATCAGAAGTGTGCATCAACAGAAGAAACTATAATGTGAGCCATAAAGAAAACAAGAAAGAATGAACTTGAAAATCCAAAGAGGCCACAGCGCGTCTGCTAGCTCTCATCCTAGAAAGCCCTTATTTCATGAGTGATTATGTACCTGAATGTCATAGTGCAAAAACTAACTCTATGCTTATTTATCACCGGATAATCATACAATCAGGTGACACAAATGCTACAACGGATCCTAGGTCAGTCCGAAAGAATCACTAGCATTGGGGCTTATTATATATATCATTTCTAGGAATTTTCCGTTCTTAAACCCTGAGGACTGTTTGACACGATCTTTTGATTTCAAACACAAGTAGATTATAACTTAGCCTAAGACATCTCACGAAGAGATAACTTGTTGCAGTAGATCATCCCACAAACACTTACATCCAGACTACAACCTTGATTCTTGATTTTAGCACTTGACGCCTCACAAGGTAGGTTTCAATTATTTAGCTAGTTAGGAAAAGAAATATCACAAAAAAAGCTAAATTTCTCTCATTAAACTGATTATGTGGAGCAATAATTCCCTCTAAATGGACATAATTATGTCCAATTTTAAATTAAAGAAACCTTAACAAAGCGAACAGGACTATGAAGCTGCAAGCACTTGAATATCAGATAAGTCGATTACCTGCTCTCTAACTGCAACACCTCCTCTCTTCTTTGTAGAATTAAAAGGAGAGACGTGAAGAACTATGGATTGTGATCTGACAACATCGAACTTCATTCCAATCTGAGTAAATTGTGCATTAGTTGAATAAGCAGATTTTGTTGATTTATATTAGTAAACGGAAAGACAAGTTGTTAATACTACCTTGACGCCCCATGAAAGAATGGCTTTTTCAGTGGGAGAGCCTGAAACCTCTGTTCCCTTGCCATCCTACGAAGAGGGAACTGAGTCAAAAATAGAATGAACCAAAGGTAGTATACACATGCATGCCAAAGTAAACAAGAAAATCATTTCTAGAGATTAGATAACAAATTAAAATTAGAAGTATTGAGCATGGTGAGGGAGGGAAAGATGAAGAGGTGCAAAGCAGTTGATCCAAATACTACTGCAAATGTGCAATAAGAAAGACAATGCATGTCTGTCCTTTGAAGAGTTGATCTGTGGGGACTTATATTAAAGAGCATTTTGAGTAAATGTCATCTAAGAAGACTATTAAGAATTCTCATCTCAAACTTTATCATGAATGTCTGTCACCCATCAAAATACATGGCACATGTATGAGGAGAGATGCAGAGATAATTTAGGGAGAGACAAGGAAACAGGGTGAATACCTTAGAAGTAAAGACACTGCCGGATGTATTCTGAGTTATGCCCTCATCCAGAAGAGAAGAAACAGCTGAATGCAACTGTGAACCATCTTCAGGTGAGTTGAGCTTCCTTTCCCCGACATAGGCTTCTACGACTGTCATCTACACAAACACAAGCATATAAGTCATCACATAATTGGTGAATTGGTGTAGATATGTAACTGAAGTTGTCAGTTTGAAGATCAAAAGCATGAACCAGCAATGTAACCTGATTCAGAGTCAGTGTTCCAGTTTTATCACTACAAATAGTTGTAGCAGAGCCCATAGTTTCACAAGCTGAAAGTCTGCGCACCTGCAAATTAATCAAAGAAAACTATTTCAATCATGATTACCATAGTATCAACTTTCTTATATATTTAACTAAATAATCAAACAGATATAGCAAAGGAGGAAAGACATATGTACCAAAGCCTTGTCAGCCATCATTTTCTTCATTGAGTATGCTAAACTGTCACAACATTTAGAGCAGGCAATGATTTAAGAGGATTATAAGGCACATGAAAATTAAGTCAATAGTGTCAAGGCAGAAGCATTTTTTTGATACTTACGTCAATGTAACAGCTAAAGGAAGACCTTCAGGGACAGCAACAACCACAATTGTGACCTGAAAATAACTTATGCATTATATAGATGACTCGAATTGTAGGTACTGAATCTGTCAGACACTTAATGTCTTCCATGAACAAGAAAACATGGACTAATAGTTTTGTACAAAAAATACAACCATTCATTATTGGAGACTGAAACAGAATCAAAATATTAAATCATATGGGCACTTCTAACGGATTGTTGAATCCATTTTGGAGCATTTTTTTCCATCGTTAATTATTTTATCGACACTTAAGTTTGACCATTGAACAATGTGGAGTCCAGTGTTATCAAAGGTGAAAAGCTCAAAAAAGCTATAAGGTCCGTTGGGGCTTTAAGCGCAAATAAAGTGTGGCTTTAATTTAAAAAAAGTGCAAAGGGACAAAATATACAAATATATATGTTTAGTCTAAGACTAATAATTATGAACATGTATGACAAATATATGACCATAGAAATTGAAAAACCATTATGATAAAGTGAAATATCAATTGTTTAGTGTCACTTCTTCCAAAGAGGCTCATTGGCAAAGAAAAGTTTGCCTTAGAACCTTGATGACGATATTGAAGCGCACATAAAGCGAACTGAAGCCCTCCACACGTTTTGAGCCTCGCTTCAGGGCTTAAGCGCGCCTTTGACAACACTGGTGGAGTCCTAGAGTATATTGTCCAAAAAAAGGGACCATTTGAAATACACACTATTTAGGTACACGTGTCTTCCTTTCTCTTTGTTTTTGAGCAATACAAGTCCATGCAGGCAAGTTTACTTAAAAATCTCAAAACTTCCACTCTGTGGGCCTCATTGAAAAAAGGTAGAAGAAAAGATAGAACATCTATAACAAAGAATAAATACAATTTATATACTATGTTAAGTTCTAATTATATGCATACACAAAGGGACTCATATAGCTGACCCCAACTAGTTCAGGGTTCAGGCGTGTAGTTGATTGATTAATATATGACAAGACTCCACTTCTACACTCATTGATAGGTAATAAATGCATGTTACATTTTTGAAAACTATATAAAAAAAAAGGCCCTCTGTAGTGTGTCTGTTCAATCTAACCCAGACATCTTACTAGAATCTTATCTCCCATGTCAATTATCCTAATTGGACATGACAAATAGCTTTCTGAACTACATACAGTACCTAAGAGCAGTGGAAATCAATAGAAAAAGGCTTTTTCAATTCTTAGGTAGTGGACCTAAAATTTACAACTCCACTGGTGTCCATTGGAATCCACAATATATATAGTGCATGACCTAGTCAGAGCCTATAGGGCAAAGCCTGTAAGATAAAACTTAAAAACATTGATCAGCAAGAACTTACAGCTGCAGTGATGATATGTACAACTCCATCCATTGTTTTACTAACACTGGTCTGTCCACGGACAAACTGGGTAGTCCCATCTGGATTTTTGCTATGTCCAGTGAAGAACCTGGGGGACATAATATTTAAGTCATATGCAATATTTAGCATGCAAACCATACAGAAAGGCTTTGGAAGGGAGCAATGTCTTTACCTGCTTAAAAGAACAATGAGCACAAAGAGAGCAACAGCAAGGCCAACAATGCCAATAAAGGTGGCAACCCCATTCAAACGCACCTGCCATATTGTCATTGAAAAGCTAAACACAGAATGGATATAACAAGTAGAGAAACTGATAGTGATGGACAGCACGTTCTAATTATAACCTGCAAAGGAGTTTCTTCACCAGTATCCTCTGATATACTCGCCATCAACAATCCCCATTCAGTATTGATTCCTACACCAGTTGCCTAAATAAAAATATATGTTTAAGGAGATAAAGATGAGGGAGCTTTGTTTTTAATATAGAACAGGAGATGGTCTTTGAATATGGGATGTTTGGATAAAATTTAGCTGAAGTTGAAGAAAAAAGAGTAATTATACATGTTTGTACATGAATTTCACTTGGAAAAAAAAGTTGAAGTTTTGTGAGTGGACTATTATTTCATTTGAAATACATCAAATCAGTTTTCCAACATTCTCTATTTCAAGAAATATTGAATCGAATTGTAAGACAAACATCGGTTTGTAAATAATAATTTGAGTTTTAGTTGAGATAATGAAATAAAATTTATGGCCAAATGGGGAAACGATGTCTAAAATTTCATTTTCTCCAGATGGAAATTAGCTCCTAAATCCTCAAAGGGATGGGGGAGATCAGAATAAAAGAAACAAAGAAAGAAATAAGATGATCTTACAAGCATGGTTCCAGCACCATCTGCTACTTTGCAACCAGCCATCAAGAAAGGTGCCTTTTGATTTTTGTTTACCTTTAAAAATGATATGATATTTAAGATCATTTGGATCAATGAGCTTACACATACTATGCAAGAAGGTCTAACCAACTTACAATCTTGCTTTCACCAGTCATACTAGACTCATCAATTGCCAGAGAATGACCAGAGATCAAGACTCCATCTGCAGGAACCTGGAAGAATACCAAAGCGTTATCTCTTTGATCAGAAAATGACTAGAGAAGAGGCAGAAAAAATCTATATTGCCACCTTTACCTGATCTCCTATCCTGAGAGGAACAACATCACCAACAACAATTTCGTATATTGAAATTTTTTCCCTCCTGCCATCTCTTATAACCTTTATAGATCATTTTGAAGCAGTTAGTTTATCATCTATATGATAAGGATCGTAATTAATATAATTTTCACGAGGCTATGGTTCGTAAACTGCAATTACCTCTACTTGGATATTTCGTTTTTCTTCATTTAAGTTCTGAAATCGCAGGGACTGTCTGTAGTCACTTGTTGCTAAATGAAAATTTACAAAACAAAATTAATTAAATCAAAGATGTAGTAGTAAATAAGGATTGGTAGGGAATAATGCCCCCCCCCCCCCATCCACCTTCTCATCATATTAAAGAAGTGAGGTTCTACCAATGAACTATACACCTCAATCCCGAAATATACAAACAAATCCAGAAAACGAGATGGGAGCTTGCAAATCCACTCTGAAAAGCTAGGACAAGTCAATTTATTGAAGAAAAAAATGCAACGAGGAGAGCCACATAAATTGAACTCTTCTTTAAAAGAAAAAGGAAAGAAAGCTATATTATGATGATCAACTAGCAGGATTCCAACTCATGAATTGTTCAATTGCAATACTCACATAATACACCTCACCCCAGAAATTCAAGATTAGGAATAGCAAACAGCTACCGTGTTTGGTACCAAGAAAGAAGAGAAGAAGATCGGTTTGATAAAAGAGTAAACATAATTAAACTTCAGAGCAAAATAAGTGAATAGCTCTTGAAGAACATTAAAAGAACTTTTTCATTATAAAGAGAAACAGAATAATCAATTTATTTGATAGGAAGGAAAATGTGTGTAAGAATGCAACTTGTTATGTGGAGAACTAAAGCTACTGTTAGAAAATAGAAGAAAGAAACTATATTTTAGCAACCGAAATATTAACTAAATATGATTAATAATCTGCAACACGAATCTGGTGAGGCTTGACCAAGCTAAACACGTGAATAGAGAGAGAGAGAGAGAGGAGGAAGTATAAATAGCAAATTAAGCTGCAGCTATGACTTTTATCAGTTTTCTGAAATTCTGCGAGGTTAATATCTTTAGTCTGATTCTATTAGAGTTTCATGGTTTTCTTGAATGTTAATGAATATTCTTCAATTTGTTCCAGTAGTTAATACAAATTTAGTAACCTGGGATTGACAAAAGAGAAAGCAGCCAAGCCATTGTAGAGTTTAATGAATTCTATAAATCCATTCACTTGGATTAAAAGTAGTAGATAAACAAGAAGCAAAGTAATTACCTGTTACAAAAATAACAGGTAGAATTTAATGACTTATAAAATCCATTCACTTGGATAAAAAGTAGACAAACAAGAATAATAGAAATTACCTGTTACAAAAATAACAAGAAGTACGGCAAAAGTTATGCTTCCACCATCATACCATCCTTCTTTCAGGCCCTGTATAAATAATCATGAATGAAACTTTTAGTAACAATCATCATTAATATAACATCATCTTCTGATTTCCTAAAATAATGAAGGACCATCATTAATTTTCCATTCTATACTTGCTTCTGTTTGGTAAAGAAATGGACATGAACCTAACTTAATCTGCCCAAGACCATATACTTATCTCACAAACGATGTGGGACTCAACACCACCACCACCCCTCCCACGCTCAGTACTGGACATATCTGCTTTGTTTTTTCCTAAAATGAGGTCTATACTGGTTGCTATAGACGTCAAATTGACAATTGACAACTCTGAAATATCCAGATATTTGGCACTTCCCAATAAAAGGTAAAAGATAGGCTATAGGGGGAAGAAAAGATAGAACAATGCAGAGCTTTTAACATCAAATAGATGAACCTATTTTAGCAATGATTAAAACTTGCAATATAAAGAGCAAAATACCTTTGTGTGTATTCCAAGTGCCAGTGATAGTACAGCAGCTACAATTAAGATGATGAGAGTCAGATCTTGCCAAGCCTCCCAAAGGAACCTCTACAAAGAACAAAGATAATAATTACATCTCACTTCTCCTTACAGAAATCAATTCAACAAGACAACTTGGGAGAAACTAATACCAAGTAACTGCGACCCTTTTTCATGGGATATGTATTTGCCCCAAACACATTTTTTCTTTTTGACAATTCAACATCATCATCAACAATTCCTGAATCAATATCTGTTTTCAACTTCTCTGATAAGCCTTTGGCCTGAAGATGTCAACATCAATATCAGTATGCCGATATAGATGAATCCCTACTAGTAGCATGGTTTTATGTAAGATAACTAAAACTCATATCAGTATGCCGATATAGATGAATCCCTACTAGTAGCATGGTTTTATGTAAGATAACTAAAACTCAGTGAAGTTAACTTACTCCTCCATATTGTTGCAGTGCAGAAAGATTATGATCCCTAGTCACTGAACCTAGCTGTTCAAGTGAAATTCCATAGTCACCACAAGGAGGTAGAGGAGCAACTTCGGTACCCAACACTAGAAAACAGAACAGATACCAAAAACAAAGCAAATGACAGAGTTTAAGGTACGTTGTTACTTATACAAATAGTTAGTATCTAAGCTACCGACAGTTTAAGACAGAGACTTGCAGTTAACTATATCCTTAAATTCATTTGATGTTCAAGATCTTGAAACTTCGGCTAGCACTGTCTGTCTACCTTAAAATTAGCTTGAGGCAGCTTGGCTACCTTGTATGTGCTTCCAAAAGACAGTGTGAAACAATAGAACATAACAACAACAACAACAACAACATACCCAGTGAAATCCCACAAAGTGGGGTCTGGGGAGGATAAAGTGTACGCAGACCTTACCACTACCTCGTGGAGGTAGAGAGGCTGTTTCCGGTGGACCCTCGGCTCAAATACATCCAAACCAAGTAAGAGAAGAGGAAACATTATATAAAACATAACATCCAATAAGAAAAATAGTGCATACTCAACAACGGAGACAATAACATCAAGAAAATACTGTGAGGGGCGAAGCGCAGTAAACGACATATGACTATATGATCACAGAGAAGAACTACAAGTGTCAGGCTAGGACTACTACAGACACTACCAACCCACACCCTCGCAAAGGAAGACAACACGCTAACCCTACTAACCTTCAACCTTAATACGCGACCTCCACTCCTTCCTATCTAGAGTCATGTCCTCGGTGATGTGAAGATGAGCCAAGTCCTGTCTAATCACCTCTCCCCAGTACTT
>JAJOOE010023744.1:0-28248 GCA_036250405.1 Solanum raphanifolium | reverse complement strand
AAATTGCCCTTAATCTTGTGGTCTTAAACATGCCACGTGGAAAGCAAAAAGTAAAATGTTACCAAAAAAGGAAAGAGGTCATTCTTTTTTAAACTGACTAAAAAGGAAAGGAGGTCATTCTTTGTGAAACGGAGGGAGTATTTTTTAGTTTAAAAGGAAAATCAACATTTCATTTATATTTTATGAATCAATTTGATAAAATGTACTTGAGAAACAAAAAGGCATGCTAATAAATAATGTTACAATATGTGAGTGATGAGTATTATAAATTTTGAAGGAGAAAGGGAGGTATAATTTATGGATCAAATACTAAAATAATCAACTAAAATTAAAGCTAAGAAAGTTAATATAATTTCATGAGAAAAATAACCAAAATATCCTGCCAAAACTTATGAAAGTTGTAATAAAATATGAGATTTTATTCGTTCCTTTCTTTTTTAACATGGGGTTTTATCCTCCCTTCTTTCTTTTGAATGAAAAGACATGGATCCTATTGGAGAAGGTAAAGAGATAGATATAATATGATACGATTATTATTTAATATTTTATTGATTAGATATTTATAACATTTTTATTGAATATAGGGGTAAAATAGTAATTTAATATCACACTTTGATGCTTCTCACTTTTAATAATGCTAGTTCTCAGTCTGCACGTGTGTCCTAAGCAAATAGCACACCGATAGAAATGAATAACAAAAAATTCAAAGTGAAATAATACAAGTTAAAATTGATGAACAATCCGAGTATTCAAACGACTTATTTATTGAGCGACAAATGATTATATATTGTCTGAATCTATAAAATCAAACAACAAAAAATGGTTAGATAGTTAAAGTATAGAATGAGTTACATTTTGATATTATTAGGTACAAACACATAAATTCATCTGAAAACTCTAAAAGCTTATATAAAAGCAAAGATCTTTGGCAATGATTTTTGAGGTCCTCATCATAGAGATCAGACCCATTACATTATTTGATAAAGACAAAGAAGCACAATAAAAGAAAAATTAGGTAGTGCTTAAAACATACACGAAAAGAAATATATATTTTCATGAACATTCATAGAAAAACAACCAAATAAAATGAACATACCTTTGTAGAAATCTGCAACTTGTCTCTATCATTTCTTCTAATCATGAGGAGTCAGGAAGAGGTTGATTATTCCATTTATAATAAGTTGATTAGTGAGAAAATTTAAGATAATAAATAAGATGATTCATTATCTAGTTAAATTGGTAACTTTGAGTGTGCATAAATAGAGATTTTAGGACGCGTCCTACATGACATAATACACTTAGGATACAAAATTGTCATGTAGGATGCCACGTAGGACGAATGTGTTTATTTATTTAATTTTATACAAATTTACGTGTCTATTTAAGTACACACAAAGTTAGAAGACATATGTCAGTTGAGACCAAGTTAAAGCTTACATTTATTCATTATGTCAACCGATTCAATTATTCAGCTACTTCGAATAAACTTACTATTTTCTCCTAGTATCTTTATAATTATTATTTTTAACATATAGTTTCTACATTTTTTTGTGGTATATTCTATTTTATTAAAGTAGAATTTTAATTTTTAAAAAAAGCATCAAACTTGGTGGATGTGGCACCACAAATTGGAAGTGAAAATTGAAGAGGCTATTAGAGCCACTAGTCACAATCCTTTAGCATCAACACAAAATCTTGAATGATCACTTTGTTGAAGGAGAAAATTCAAGAATAGGCAAAACCAAAATCAAGAATCAATGGCTTCCACCATTAGCTACACTTCACTTTGTTCTTTACTTAAACTCAACCAAAACAACCAAAAAACCCCATTTTCTTCTTCTTCTTCTTCTTCTTCTTTGATTAAAATCAAGAATCAGTTATGTTTTAGCAGCAATTTTTGTAGCCATTTAGGTAAAGCTTCAATCTTTATGGTTAAAGCTTCAGAAACAGAGGCAACTCAGTCAGAAAAAGAAGAAAACAAGTATGAAGAGTATGAAGTTGAGATTGTTCAGCCTTTTGGACTTAAATTTACTAAAGGTAGAGATGGAGGAACTTACATTGATGCTATTGCTCCTGGTGGTTCAGCTGATAAGACTGGGAAATTTACTGTTGGAGATAGAGTCATTGCCACCAGGTATTTGCTTTTTTTAACAAAAATTTGGGGATTACGAGGTGGGAAATTGAATTCGCACCAATAAAGTTCAGGTAGCCGACCAACTGACCATATGTTATACTACTAATAGATGTGTCAATTTTAGTACTCTATTATTATATTGGAAAAAAAAACTACCTAATTATTCAAACATTCTTACACATTTACTAATTTTTTTTATAGTTTGAAATAATTATATATATTATGATTTCAAGTCAGATAGTATTTTTGCTACTCTGAATTAGAGAGGAGAGAGGCTAGAGAGAGTCGGTGTATCCTAGATACATGCAAATCACACTAGATATATGTATCTGGGATATCAAATACATCAAAAGGACAAATATAATCACAAACTATCTTAAATGATATGCAGATATCATCCGTCATACTTTTGGAACATTAGTGCTCCTGTTGTCCAAAAACTAGAGCATATATACCCTTTATACTAATGGACATACACATGTCATAATGTTATCCACCGACCCGACGTCGGATCGATGGATAAGATTGTGCCACGTGTCCCTATTTAGTCTTCTGTTAGAATGAAGGGCATATATGCTCTAGTTTTTTTACGGCAAGGGCAACAATGTCCCAAAAGTATGACGGAGGATATCTGCATACCATTTACGATAGTTCGGAGGTATATTTATCTTTTTTCCCCATTCTGAAACACAGATACATAGGGAGAGAAGGGAGAGAGTCGTGTATCCTAAATACATGTGAATCTACTTGGATGTAGAGTATCTGGAACAAATTATACCTGATTTTGACCTCATGTATTTGATGATCGAAATCTAGCACGAATAGTAGTTTTGATCTACTTGTGTTATTTGTCCATATTTATTTGTGCATGTGTAAGTAAAGAATGTGGAATGGCAAAATGTGTTCAGTGCAGTATTTGGAGAGGAAATATGGCCTGCTGCTGAATATGGAAGAACAATGTACACTATCAGACAGAGAATTGGACCTTTACTCATGAAGATGCAAAAGAGATATGGTTAGAACATTAAACTAATTTAGGCATCGTTGTTCGATATGTTACCTCATACGAATCATCGCATTTCTCAGGGAAGGTGGAAGAAGTAGGTGAATTGACAGAAAAGGAAATTATCAGAGCTGAGAGGAATGCTGGTTTCATTAGTGACAGAGTTAGAGAAATTCAAGTAAGTAAACAAGTTTAGAGTATAAATAGGATAAAAACACATATGCCTTGACCCTATCTTTCCTTGTGATGCTCAGGTAACGAATGCTCGGAGGAAGAAAGAACAAAAGGAGCAAAGAGAAAGAGATCTTCGTGAAGGACTAAAACTTTCTAAGTAAGGTCATTTAACATCATTCTACCAATGTATTGTCATTCATGTAAAAGTTTCCTATTAATGGATTGTTTGTCTACCTGGTAAAAAAGGAATGGTAAATACGAAGAAGCACTCGAAAAGTTTGAGTCTGTGTTAGGATCAAGACCAACTGGAGATGAATCTGCTGTGGCAAGTTACAATGTTGCTTGTTGTTATTCCAAGCTTAATCAGGTAATTCTATTTGATTATACACTGACTCTCAAATAGACACATGAGTTCTATGTGGCATAATACACGTAAGATGCAAATTCCCATGTAGGATGTCACGTAGGACGTGTGTTTATTTGTTCAACTTTATACAAGTGTCTACTTGTACACACCGAAAGATGGAGGGCATAAATGTGAAATGAGGTCAAGTTAAAGGGGATATTTATGTATTATGCTGAGCTTTTAGCTGACCATAATTCATTTTGGATGATAATTTACTGGATCGTGGTTCTCGAAATGACTCATTTTATTGCCCTGTGATAGCTTCAAGCAGGGTTATCTGCCTTGGAGGATGCAATGGAAGCAGGATTTGAAGATTTCAAGGTAAATGAGATTCAGAAATTTGCAGGAAATGGTATGGTTTAGTAGTGTACCTGATTCATATTTGCCTGTTTGTTAACAGAGAATCAGGACAGACCCCGATCTTGCTAATCTAAGAACGTCTGAGGATTTCGAAACACTCATGAAAAAGTTTGATGAATCGTTCATCAATGAGAATGCCATCAACGCGATTAAGTCCCTTTTTGGCTTCAACAAGAAATAGAAGCAGCAGCACATTCATAAACTGAAATGTCAATACATTGCTGGTGACATCCAAGGCAAAAGATATGACTATGCTCCCTTTTCTGGATTTTGTTTATAGGGTGAGTTAGAGATATGAAATTACTTCTGATCATTAATTTTTTTTTTCATTTCAATTGTATTATACTATGGTCAATCCCGTGTAATTATAAGGTTCGTATTCTGAATATGAAAAGATCTTCAAGTTGAAACCTACATATCTCGTCGATCCATCAATAGTACATGCTCTTAAGTTGGCCTACAGAATATGAAAAGGTTCAGTTCCTTGTAGCATTTCAAACTCAAGTAATCTTCATATTCTTGACTTGTCACACAACAGCTTCACTGGAAGCATTTATGCAGAGGTCAGAAATCTAGTTGGAATGATCGAAACACCAAGCACCTTCTCATCGATTTCATTCACTTTCACCTTATCGATTGAGTACACTGACCTGATAGTGAACTGGAAGAGGTCAGTACAAGGTCTGTCATCGAGCACCAGCATCGACATCTACTCTTGGCTGGACTTGTCAAAAAAAACATTTTTCTGGTGAAATCTCATCTTCTTTAGGAAAATTTAGAGGCCTAAAGATGCTTAACATCTCTAACAATGGCCTTAGATTCCATCAACTCCTGGGAATTTGGAGAGTCTTAATAGCATAGATTTGTCTCACAACAGTTTCTCTGGTCCAATTCCCCAGTCCTTTACAAAGCTTCAACAACTCACTACTCTGGATGTCAGCAATACAACAACAACATACTCAGTAAAATCCCACAAATAGGGTCTGGAGAGGGAAGAGTGTATGCAGACCTTACCAGTACCTCGTGGAGGTAGAGAAGTTGTTTCCGAAAGACACTTGACTCAAGAGCAGCGAATCCAAGTACAAAGAAGAAGAAAACAGTGTAGAAAACATAGCAACTAACAAAGGAAGCGGTGCAAAGACTACAAGAAAGAACCAAGAACAACAAAATAGTGCGATAATTGAAATGTGGATAGGATTGCCATTTCATTTCATTGTATCAACGTCATATTACTTACTGGATTTGGCTAGCTTACAGAACAACACAGCCTCCTCCCTCGAAGACACACAGTACAGATCAAGAAGCAGCAAAAACAAGAGACAAATGGAAGTGGAAATGATTTTACTGATAAATACTTCCATTTGCAGAGAGTGTTTACATTTGAGTGTCAAAGACAATAGAATGACTGATAATTCGAAACCAAAAATCCACTGTTCCACTAAAGATTTCAGTGGTGCATCCAAGTCAGTAAATTGCATTGAAGCGAAGGTAGAAAAAACAGTATGATCTTCATAACTTCTGCCTTTGAATTCAGCTAACAATGCAATAGAACAGCAAATTATAGCAACCTAAGCTCTTCTTTTCGATTGACACGAACTCTTCAATGTTAACCATTCAAGCTGATCATTGGTGTGTGTGCTACCTGTTTGTGACAATGAAGAGGAATTATAACCTGTATTCTCCCTCTATGAAGCAGTTCCATTGACGTGCAATATATTATCAGTCTACCAAGCTGGAACTCATCAAAAGGCTATTATTTTGAGAGAACAACAGAAATGACACGCGCTAGCTGCTTGTTCTTTGAAGTTTAACACTTGTGCACATAGCTTTTCCAGTAGCCTTCAAATGCTAGAACCAGAAAACGTATTGCAGGAGATGACAGTTAACTTGTGTGTGGTTTAATTACTCAGACGAATCAAGCAAAAATAAACATCGATTTAGCTTCACACTTCTACAACAGGGAGCAATTGTCAGTTGACCTGAATTCTCACATAAGAAATCTTGAAAGTGATCACAATCCGCAATAGCAGGAAAGGGAGACATGAATAACCTTCACTCCCATGTAAGGGGTTTCCCGGATAATCAAATGAGGAATCTGACGGATGGATGAAAATCTCGATGCAAATGAAAAAGAATAGCAATTTTGATGAATGCATCAGCTCCACTTCTACTAACGCCTGTAGCTTTTCCGATCATGAACAATGTTCTCATGCACATGAAGTCATTTCCTCATTGTTCTTGTATTAGATTAAACTGCAGCCACTTGGAAGTAGTTGCAGGAAGAAGCTGGTTAAGCAGCATCAAAGAATAATGCATAGACAATGTCTTGTCTCCTCTTCAGTGTCAGTATCTCCCGTTTCACTACAGAAACATCATCTTTAACATTCAGCTTCATACTAAAGGAACAAGCCCAGAGGGAATAAAAATGAAATAGGATTTAGAAACAACACGACAAGAGAAGTGAACAGGCAACTAACAATGCAATAGACTTCATGCTGTAAAACGACAGATTGGTAATGAAAGGCAATGTACTAAGAAAGCGCAACTCTATTAGACCTTTATCTGGAAAAAGCTGGAAGAAAGGTTGCCTACTACTAATAAGGGCGGGTAAGAGTGGGAGGCATCACTGAGAAAAAAGCGAATTGATTCGGTTTTCTCAAAATCAACGAGTGGACTGTAATTCTTCTTATGTACTTACATAAAAGATGCATTTTGGACTCCTAATCCTTTTAACTCTCCCCATCCAGAATAAAGAAATTAAAGACCTCATACTCGTTTTGTATAAGCAAAGAAAGTATACATCAAAATAAACCATGTTTAGCATCAGCAAAGAAAAGCATAACAGATAGTGAAAGATTAACAATCCAAATAAAACACCATGAACAAAGATATTTGAACGAAACAGTTGTGACCACAAACTAGCTATATATGGGCACATCAAGTAAACATTCTTCAATATCAGCAACAAAAATCTGAGAAAGGAAAAAACAAGCACTGCACATTGGTACTGTACTTATCATTGTTCATTCAATTTTCTCCCAAAAGTATATAGAATTAGAAAAGTCTTATGGTCAGATCTTCATATTCATAACACAAGCCTATATCTAATTTTCTTGATTTCTTCAGCAATATAGATGAGGACATATTAACTTCTTCTAGCAGATAGATCTCAATAATATATCTACGTAACCTAGATCTATATTCTCCACATTTTATCATCTTGACCCCTTAATTCAAAATTTCCAAGAACACATTTTTAGTGCAAAAAGTAATGCTGCTCTTTACCTGGATTCAAACTCCTTGATCTCAACAAGCTCTTTCCCTAGGTTATCCATCCATTGAACTCTCTTCTTGTCAATAATCTCCTTAGGTCCAACAACAGGACTTTTCCTAATACAACTTTTAAGACCATTTCCAGCATCTGGACTGACCTCAGATTGTTGATGAGAGGCACCAGAAACATGTGGGGTACTTTCCAATTTCAATGGACCTGGAGTGTAAAGATGAGCAGCAGAGGGTTTACAAAAACAAACAAATGGACAATGGATTTTGCAGAACAAAACCCTCATCAAACTGCTTTCTTTCATCAATAACTCATTTCAAGAATGCCCCCATTCCACCTAAAACTCAAAAAGATCCAATCTTTAACCTCATAAAGCCCCAAAATTTTCATATAGGTATCAAACACAAACAATCAATTACACTAGATGACAAAGTTCTCCATTGAGCTGATATTTAGTACACACAAAATAATGATGTCCCAAATCCAGCAGAAAACAACAAAAGTACTAATAAATTCTTGAGTAAAGAAGAAAAAAAGGTAAACAAACACTATATATATTTATATATATTCAAGAAAGAAGCAAAACCCCATAATCAAGAAACAATAGTTTTGGGATTTGGAGGGGGGTTCTTGATTGTGAATTCCAAAACAACCCCTCAATCAAACATCAAGAAACTCTGCTCCTCCACTTTTTTTTACATGAAAATTCTGATTCTTGAGACTTTATTTTAATGTAAAGAAAAGGACATGTCTTGTAGTTGAGAGAGAGAGAGAGAGAGAGAAAACAAACAAAGAAACAAACAAAGGTGATTGCTTCCACCTAATGGTAAAATGTCTGTCCTACCCTCTGCTGATTCATTGGAACAAAAAACCCAAATTGGAATTTTATCTGAAAGAACAAAAAGCTTAGCTGGAAGAGAAACTACTGATGAAGAAGATGATTCAAACAAATTTTCATAAGAATCCAAAATATGGCAACTGTACTCTTTCCAATAACACAAACTAAAACTACTTTCATAAAAATATTGACATGTCAATATTACCATAATAGTAGTAACAACTAAATTTGGCAAACAAAGTAAGGCATAGTACATGGACGTGTTCTTTAACTTGATATCAACTGACATTTATATCATTAAGGTGTGCACAAGTAGATACTTAAACTTGCATAAAGTTAAAGAAACTGATACATATGTCCTACGTTGTCTCCTACGTATATAATGTCGCGTAGGACGCGTGTGTCTATTTTACTTTATACAAGTTTAAATATCTACTTGTGTACACTCAAAATTGGATGGCATAAATATCAGTTGAAGTCTATGTTGCTCGGACCCTTTGAAAATATCAAGGGGTACATATTGGATTATCTAAAAGTAATGTATTTTTTAAGAATATGAAATGAGTGCAACATTGAAAATGAAAAGTCCATGCAACGTAGACTGAAATCAAGTTAAAAGGATATATTTACGTATTATGTACGGATAAGGGTCTGAAAAATACTTCAACTTTAGCCGAAATTGTTGTTACGATACCAAACTTTATGGAGGACCTTTTACCCCCTACACTATTTAATAGTGTATTTTAAAGGTATATATGAGCTCACGTGGACACGTTGCTATTTATAATGTTCACGTGACACATATATACCTTTAAAATACACTATTAAATCGTGCAGGGGTAAAAGGTCTTTTTCAAAGTTCAATATCGTTACAGCAACTTCGATCAAAGTTCGAATATATTTCAGACCTTATTCTCTATTATGTAATATAAAAATGAATTGGGATGTTCAACAAGACAAGATTGTACAAGAAAAGAAGACACCAAAGACAATATGGAGTTGCTACCTAGTGGTGGTTTGCATGATGGTAACCCCACTTTTAAAGTAAAATTGATTTAAAGGTAATGACTTTGAACAATAACACAAGTCTTCAAATTGGTGCTTCTTTTTCTAGTAAGGCAATCCATAACTCAATTGATTTGCATAATATATACTCTTTTTTTAGTTTCCTTTCTTTTCTTGGTCATATTGACTTCATCCAAAACTTTATTTTTTATAAAAAAAAAAATTAATTAATTTTAATATAATCATTTAATATCTTGCGTGTGAGTGTTGATATATATATATATATATATATATATATATATATATATAGGCTTATCAAAGGCATTCCAATTTTCAATATGATGGTTATGCAACCATGTGGAGCTAGACAACAAATAAGAAAGAATCTTTTACTTTGAAAGACAAAACTTTTTTATAAGGCATAACCTTGATGTAAGACTTATTTATAATAAGAAAAAAATCAACCCCTTTTTTGGAGTTTTGGTGACTCGAACCCCAATCGAGCATTCGAGCAACTCTCACTTGTCACCTTGAGGTAACACTTGTTCACCTTACAGTGTGACTCACCCAACTTAAGGAACCAAGATAAAAATATAAACTTGGCACCATACATATACTGTCCTAATTATCCCCTTGAACTTGGAAGTTTGATTGTCTTCATCTCCTGAACGCAACATGAATACACTTTCATTAAGACTCATACAGTCAAATCATTGCAAAAAAGAGACGTTTAGTGGCAATAGATTATTATTTTTTTACCTTATTAATATGTCACACATATTTTACCTACTTTGTTTTTAAAAAAAAATTAAGGTGGAATTATTATTTGTTTCAACTGTGTATTTGTATAGTCATAAAAACTTTTTATTGCCTTCATAATTGCTCTTACTTTAATCAAGAAAGCTGAATTGTTTTACAAAACACACTTTTTCCTGTAGTGGCATTTATTTCAAATTGGGATACTTGATTGATACACCTTTGGATCTTTTTAAATTAATTTTACATGTTTTTTTTTCCTATTAGAAATTCATATCATTTTCATACAATTGTTAACTTTTTTCACTAATTACATTGTTAAAAACATTCATTTCTCATGCATGTTTTTAACATTTGTGGATCAATATCATTTTGGTACAAACTAGTGATATTATATTCTCTAATCACACAAATATTATTATAAACATCATTTTACTAAACTCTACCAGACGATTTTAATTGCAGGGCTAATTCATTCTAAACCTTAGTTCATGTTTATATAAAGAGTAATATATTGTCTAGAAGAAGGCATCTCGAATATCCCGTTAACTCTTGTGATATTCGTAAAGAGCTCAAGATATGATTTGACTATTCTTGACAATCAAATACTTCAAGATGATCCATAAAATACGCTATTAACAACCCTCGAATCGCGGAGAAAATTCATAATAGAACTATACTCATTCTATTTATTAATAAAATATTCTTGTTTCTTCGTATTCTATTCGTGGTGCATGCCACTTTTTTTTCACATAGAAATTCTATAAAGGCATTTTAATTTTAGATAAGATAGTGAAATGAAAATAGAAGCAAACAATATGATTAAGGGGAAGGCCAATAAAGATGAGAACTTTAATTTTTAAGGACAAAAATTAAAAAAGTTCCAATCTTTATACACCAACTTTAATTTATAAAGAAAAAAATTAAACTTTTACCCTAAAATATTGGGACAAACGCATGGGGTAATGTATTTGATTGTGGAAGCAAAGTTGTTGTCTTCTTACCCTACAATCCCCTAAACTTTTTCAAAAAATAAAAAAAAATGAAGATATAAGTATATCCATCAATGATATATATAATTCCCACATCACGCTTATATTAATTATGAGTTTCGAGTTTGAGGCCTGAATATAAAAAAAAATTCGTGTTTAATGAATTTTATATCGTGTGAATATAGATATATCGAAGACTAGACAAGACAAGAAAACAAAAATGATAACCTAGACATCATTTCATGAGCGCTCGTGGCAGTAATTATTAGGAAAAGTTCTAAAGGAGAAAGTAAGAAATGATCAACAATTACTAGGGAGGTAGGGGTGTAATCGCAAACAATAATATATTCGGTGAAATTTCATAAAGTGGGGTCTAGAGAGGATAGAATATACGCATATCTTATTAAGATCATGTCCTCTATAAACTAAAATTATCATATACTGTCTAATCACTTCTCCCAAATACTTCTTCGACCTATCTTTCACGCCTACTCACTAGGGAACTACACATGCCCTAGTATCAAACAAATAGTATTATTTTGTTCGTTGTTATTATTATTAGAAATAATGGTCTAGCACACTTAAATCCTGACTATCAGTTGTTCCTTTTTCCTATTTAACCTATCAATATATATAACATTGAAACACACCTAATTGAATAGATGGCGCAGGATAATTGACCTAGTCAACTTCGAGGTGTGTTTTAAGATGTTAATTGGGAACATGTAGGAAAAGAGACCTGCTGATAATTGGGGTACGAAACTCACGAAAAAGTAATAGTTCGAATGTGTTTTTGACCATTATTATTTTCTTAAAGGTGCAAGCAAGCACACTCAAAACTCACAATATAAAAGGAATCAATGAATAGCATTGACTATAGTTTTTTCTTCCATTAGATATGATGTATCTTTTACAAGAATCTATCAAGCTAAATAAATAAAACCAACAAGTGTATTGTGTTCAACACTTATCAAGTTACAATTGACAATGTCCAGTTAGAACTGCAAGAATCACAAAAATGATGTGAACAACACTTGTATATATTTCGCGGAAAAAAAAAAGATCTGTTATTGAATTTTTTGCTCAAACTCGACTTTCTCAGGTAATAAAGACGACAATCCTGGCACAAAATTGGCGAAATTGTGTGTAATTAGCAACTCTTCATGAAGTGTTATTGTTGAATCTTGAGGACTGGGAAAGCAATAACATCGCGGATGCTAGGTGAGTCTGTCAATAGCATTACTAGCCTGTCGATGCCAAGTCCCTGAAAAATAAATGTGACAACATGGTGTAATGGTCAGAATCTACTTCTTGTGAATCGTCAAGTTTCATTGGTTTCGTAAAAGTATGCACTTGAGAAAGAAAAACAAATCGCCATTGAATCAACATACCATTCCAGAAGCTGGAGGCATTCCGTATTCCAAAGCTGTGAGGAAATCTTCGTCAAGAGTTACTTCATACGAGTCATCATCATCATCTTTGTTCTCTTGTTCCTTGGCATCAGCCTTATTTAAACCTGATGCGGCTTTTTTCTCATTATGCTGCCTCACTTGCTCTTCCAAGCGTCTCCTCTGCAACAAGTTTAAATAATTTACTAATTATGTCATGCCTAAAACTTCTAGTTCATGAGAGTGTTAGTCCTGCTGGATCCCGCAACCATTTCATCAGGTTCTGTGTATCTGAACTGAAGATAATTCAAATAGGCGTAGGAGGTTGATATACTATCAACAACATATCTACTCGGCAAAACAATATGCTTAGAACAGATGGAGTAATCTCAAGGCAAGAAGCATGATCGAATGTTACAGGATAAGTTTCTTTCGGAGCACCGTATCTGGGATAGATAGGCTCTTTAATGATATTCTAGTGGCCCATCTTTGAAGAGACTGGAAAGCACTAATGCATATTTTAAGCTTGAAGGACATAACCACTTCTTTCTACTCTTCTTTTAGGAACTAACAATCCATCATTTAGATACTATGGTGGCAAGAGATTCTTTCACTTTTTAGTCTTTCTTTTTTCCTTGGATATGGTGTACATCATTATTTCACAAGCCATTAAATCACAGGAATGTGTACATCCTCTCGCTAGATTAGGCAATATGCCAGTTCCTCAATGGCAACAGAACAGCAAAATAAAGCATACAGATGGTACACAGTTTCAAGATTTCAACACCAGAATACCTGGTCCAGAGGATCAGTTAATTCTGAGAAGGCATTTGCCATCTCACGACCACAAATGAATAGCTCGAATCTCTCAGTTAAGCCTGAATGTCTGCAAAAAAACAAATATCACGTAACAAGATAGTTGATGGATATAATAGAAGTGAAAACTACTGAAGCAGTCTACTTTTGTACAATAAGTGTATAACTTTTTTATCAGGTAAAACAAAGTCATACTTTTGTAAACAAAGCCAAGACTACTAGACATGACCTCAAAAAATTTATTCTGCCTATTCTTGATGTATTGGGGACTTCAGCACCAAAACTCAAATATCTGGAAACGTCTCAGAGAGCTAAACAAGTAACTTTTACTTGTAACAGAAGTACAGGAGTGAGTGAAATTCAGAAGGTGATCATAGCGTTAGAACTTTCATGGAGTAAAGAAAGTGATTAAACACTGATATTCACTCAAAGCAGCCAGGGACTAGTCATTTAAACCAAATGAAAATGCAGCAATAACTCGAGAAACGAAGGTGGTTTGAAACTAACTTTTCATGTACTGTTTCAGATGAAATGTGCTTTACTGAATGTTCTTTCTAAAACCACAAAGATGCCAAGAGAAAAGGAAGTGTGGATTTAAGGGCAGAGAGGTGCAAATCCTACGCGTCATTCCCCTTGCATTTCTGCAAAGAGGTTGTTTCCACATCGCGAACCTGTGACCAGCCATTTTGGGACTGACCAAAGAAGGAACTAGACAATAATTTGAGACAAAAAGAGTATCTTCTTTCTTTGCTACGTCTTTTGGTTTTCAGTCTTAATTGTTCGAAAATTTATCAACTAGCGAACACATGTTACCTTAGAAAGATCCTTAATGTTCAACAAAATAAATCTGAAGCGGACATATGCAATTAGTTTTGTTTCAACATTCAAAAGAGAACTAAAAGAAAGTCTTCTAGTTTACTGCTTGTTTGAGAATTCAGTTGAAGATTAAGCACCTTCTATGTGGTTTGGCCAGTGGAGATATTTCAATAGGATAGTCCAAGACAAAAGTCGGTTGTAGAAGCTTTGGTTCTACTACCATCTCAAAGACCTGAAAATGGTTATAACACAAAGCAGTTAACATAAAAGAACCATCTTAACCAATAAGATACGTTGGCATGTGGTTAAAAGCTGCTAGTTCTATGTATCTTATTCAACCTCATTAAGCAAATGGCCAACAGAAGAGCATGCTTCAATTGAACTCTTATCCAGATCATCACCAAGAATATCAATTGCTTTACGAGTATGTTCTTTAGCAGCTTTAAGATCGTCACCGAAGTTTTTAAAATCAATCCCTGTAGCTTCTTTGACAAGATTATGCATTGTTTCCCTCCTCCAAGGTCTTTCCAAGCAGATCTCCACACCCTGCAAGAAAACATAAAGTTTGATTCCTTCAATTAAAGTTAAGGTGAGAGAAGAAAGAAAATGAAATACCAAAAGTGGGACCAAAAACCTATCAACCATAAAACTCATAATTCACTGAAAAGTTAGTTCTCATTATATGTATAAAATCTGACCATGTTTCAAAATCAGTGCTGAAACATTTTGCACATTCTCCAAGAAAACATATGCAGCACATGAAAAGGCATGAGCTGGGATCTCTGGAAAAGATAAAATAAGACGAGATGGTTTGCACCAACTCAAGGAAACAGGTCAGGTATCCGAATAGTAACTAAAAATGTTTAGCTGGACATTTTTGGGACAACATTTTTCAGCCATTCAAAATTATTTTGTTATGATGAGAGAATATTTGGTCATGAGAAACAAGATGGTTGAATACAGAAGATGCTAGCACCTAAGGAAGCTCCCTATAAATGGAAATTGAAAAGAAGCCAAACAAAATCACATAATGCCATTGAGAAAGATGAAGTTCACATGATTCCTCTTATCGCTCATGGTCCATTCTTGTAGCCAGATAAAGAAAGAACTAGGTTGGCTTCTAAGGGAACTTAAAAGAACAATCAAAGCCAGAAGCTCGCAAGTTCAATCAATTCTCAGTATTATGCCGTCAATATAAGAATGGTTGCCACACGTATTCCTGTTAAGTGACTAGTATCATGTTTGACAGAGAAGATACATGAAAATGCAAAGAATGATCACCAATTACAAACACTATTGACGAAGATTATCCAGAGGAAAGGGTACTTACCTGATAATCAATTCTAAGTTTCCCATTAACTGCAAGGGCACATCGTGTCACAATCTCTTCTGCCATATTCATCATGCTTTCATAGTCAGAGTATGCTTCATACATCTAAAATCAATTTGAAATGATTATTGATCATTTTGCAGGAAATTAATTGGCTAAATGCTCTCCAAATGGATTTGTAAATTCGCTTTGAAACCTAATAAACTAAATAATGAGAAGTCCTTTGACAAAGAGCTATTACCTCAATGGTGGTGAATTCAGGATTATGACGAGTTGAAATGCCTTCATTGCGGAATATACGGCCAATCTCATAAACTTTTTCGAATCCCCCAACCTACGGTTACACAAGAAATATGATGGACTGTTACAAAGAAGCAGAAGAAGCACCGCTCATCTAATAATAGTGAGAGAAAGTACAACAGAAAGTAGGCGTTCATTCCTTCCCCTTTTTTTGGTCCTATGTGCACAAATGCACAGAGGACTAACCATGGTTCCAACAGCTATTCAATTTTTACGTTTTATCTCCATGAAGAACTAAATAGTTAAAAGTAGTTTCATGCGAACAATTTCTTGGAAAATATAAAGTTACAGGAAACGCTCACCAGCATTCTCTTCAAATGAAGCTCTGTTGCAATTCTCAAATAAAGATCTCTTCCCAGAGAATTATGAAACGTAATAAACGGCCTAGCTTCTGCACCACCAGCTGCTCCCTAGTAAAATGAAACTGATTAAACACAAAAGCAAAAAATGTCCTTAGAAACAACAAAATTCCAAATCCTCAAAAGGTGAGGGAAAACATATAGATAGGATGAAGTCACGATCACAGTTTTTTGTATGCATATATCAAGTCTTTCTTCTTTTAATTTTTCTATATTTCCTTTATATACTCACCCTTAATTGGTCAGCAGGGGTGGATATATGGAAGAAGATATGGGTTCATCCAAATCCAATAGCTTTAGCTCAAACATAGTATAAGTATAAATAATAAATTTTGCACCCAACAAATCAAAATAAAATTCAAAATCGAACCCATAAAGATCAAATCTTAGATTGACCTCTGTTAATAAGGATACCTAGAACATTAATACACTCATCACAGGATCATGAGTCATTCTCAGGACCCACTAGTAAGAAAGAGATCAGAGAATACAGTACTCTTCAGCATGGGTCCCTAAAGCTACAAGTTTGGCTGGCAGCACCAAGGCTCATCCTTAAAGCTGAGAACTTGAGAGAAAGAAGTATAATACACACAAACTGATGTGTGTCAGGTAACACACTAGCTATGGGGCACGCATTGAATTCATTTGGTACAGAATGGACCGAGTGTACCACCGGAAGAAATTTGCTAATTCGCTCACGTTTGAGTAGGAGAAGTGAAGCTTAGCACGTAGTTCCTCTAACTCTTATGTGGACAATATGGATAAGAAATAGGAGGGCATTTGCTTTCGATAAATTATTGGTGCACCTATAAGATTTCAGTTAGTACATATGACCAGGTGCAACATAGAATCACACTTTTGTTTAGATTCTCTACCTTTTGCATGCATGCCACATGTATATGAGAGTTCTTTCCAATATTTTAATTCTACAATTATTTTATTGAAAACAGAAGAGATTAATGTCGGACACATCTAACTCCTTCCATTCAAGGATATTTGTGGGGATTGAAAACCTGTCAGTACCTCTTTCTTGTAACAACCAATACTAGTTAAAAAAACTACATTCCTTGAACAAGAGGAGCAACCGTTCTGCTGCATCCAGGACTTGGGAGTTTACAAAAGCAAATGTTTTGACACCGAAAGCATATTATACTCTTTCATGGAAGAGTAGCTCACAAGCTTAATCGAAAAACACTAAAATGGAGAATAGATCACAACTAAATAGGAGATAACATTTACCCGTACAACCAAAAGGAAATTCACCAACCTGAAGAACAGGTGTTTCAACTTCCAGAAAGCCAAAAGATTCCACTGACTGGCGTATTTCTGATACAATCTACTGAATGAAGGATTAAATCAACATGGAATATAGTCCGCACATTTTTCATAGGAAAAGAAAAAATATTATGCATTTACAACGTCCATTACTGCCTGAGGAAATAGAAGAAAAAATACCATACTGCTGTCATTTTAGTTCAGAAGAAAAAATATTTTGATGAAGTCTCCAGTCATTTTAGTTTGGAAGGAAATAATAGAAGAAAATTTGTAGACCAACTATCACAAACTACTAACTCAGCTAATACCATACGGCTGAGGAAAAGTAATTTACTGAAAGGTTCACAATTCAAGAAGTAACCAAATGATGATAAGAGAAAGATGGTATTGTACTTTTGACGTAACAGTCGGAAAATAAATAAATAAATAGCTAACCTACCTTTGCCCTCTTGCGAAAGGTATCAGCAACCTCAGGATTTGCAATCATGTCTACATACCTATCATAAACAGCAAGGAGAGTGAATTCACCCTGATTTTGGAATACCAGTTATCACAATTTGTTCCATGCTTTATTAGCACATGCCTCAATAAAAAATTTATGCAACAGTAAAGAAAATTAGTCATTTGACTGGTTTCCTCCTTGTATGCATCATGACAAGAAAATCAGAGAAACGTTTGTAATAGAATATATCCTCTCCGGAAACCTGACATTCAAAAATAGTTTTAGATATATGCCAAATGCCCAAATCTAAGGTAAATTGCATATTTTTCTTTGCTTTAGCTACTTTAAACGATCAAATTATGCATGCGGAAGAAAAAGCAGAGCCCCTGGGGCTTTGTTCTAGCGGTACTAGCGTTCGAATAGAGGGGTAGTCCCATTATTCACTATGTTTCGAATTGTGTGCTATACAAGCAGAACTGCATAGCAAGAATACGAGGCAAGGGCACCAGTCATATATGCAGACAACCCCTGTAGAGCAACTTATAAGAGTTGCTTATGTACCATCTACCATTCTATGAATTGACCCATTCTAGAGAATTCCTAGGATAGTTGTGCAGCCACCCCTCGAACAATGAGTCAGAACAATGCAACTAGAAGCTTCAACCAAAAACTTGCGCAAGAAATAAAACTCACCGCTGTCGATAGCGCTTGTCTATATCTGTTAAGCCATGATATTTGTCCGGCAATGGAAGCAATGACTTTGTGAGAATTGAGAATGAGTTCACGCATACAGATAGCTCCCCTGGAAAGAAAACAGGAAGAAATACTTCAATGAAAATTGCTTCAAGACAACAGCTCAAACAATAACACAAACAAAAGAAACAAAGTTCAAAAGAACATGATTCACGTCTTTGCAAAAACCAATTACTCAAAATCATGCACTTCTGTTTCACGAGTTTGGAATTATAAACCAAATCAAACTTAAATTGCAGGCACATACAGAATCTGAAGACTGAATGATGCTAGTGACTAAAAGGAAGTGAATTTTAAAGGCATGCTATGCCAACCAGAGATTTCCATCTTAGGCATGTATAGGATACCACAACTATCTGAATGCTCATGTATATATCATCTGCTTCCTTAAAAGTGAAAATTGAAGAACTAGAAGATAGGATGACATTGATGAGTGAGTAACAAGTGTCTAACAAACCATACACGTGGACTAAAATATACTACCTCTATTAAAAATGTTTGTCATACCTTCAACTCTGTTTTTCCCGAAAATTACTCAACATCCCTTAAAAAGAAGGAATTTGATACATTTAATACCAGAGAAAAAAATCTGATTGCATCCACATCACTCTTCAAGAATCCAGACACAACTTCATCTTCTATTTTGTTCTTTTAGAACACAAAAATCAAATATGACCCTATTTTTAACTCCTCTTAATACAATGTCAATTTGAAAGGCATAAACAAATTAGACTGAGTGTACCAAAATACGTATGTAATATCTGCAAAGAAGTCGTATTTATTCCTAAGGGACCTAAATTTGGCATGTTCTTTGATGTAGGGCAACACTTGATCTCATTCTCTCATATATGTTAACCTCTAAGGTTGTAAGCAGCCTACTGAGTGATTTTCTATGCAGCAGGGATTTTATTGTTCTTGTAGTTCTCTTTTGTCTAAAAGCTCATGTTTATTCAATTTGATTTGTGTTTTTTCTTCACCCAAGCAACAATATGATCAAAAGAAGAAAGAAGATGGGAAATAAAAGAAAAATCCTCTCTTGATTGCCACCATAGGGACAGCAAAAAAGATAGTACATAATTCAATTTCTTGCTACAGATATACCCTTGATGTGTCCTCCACATGTCTTCAGCATGTCAAGAAGAAAGTAACATCTTTTTAACTGGGTTGCAACCTATAGTTAGGACTTTAGGATCTTAAAACATTCAGCAGATAGACCCAAACTGACAATAAGATGAAAAGGAAGTGGAGGAAGAGGATTCAAACACTTCACAAGACTACCAAAGGCAAAAAAAATACACAAATGTCTTTATGAACTAATCTGTGATAGGTTTAAATTACTTCCAAGTTCAATGATCTAAACTGTTGATACAGATGTAAGTGAACTTATGCATAAAAGAAATAAGAATGGATGTCAAAGTAGAACCAGGATGGGTACAGACACAAACTTACCTTTCTCTGTGCGCTTGATTGAACCATTTGCGCCCAATATATCACCAATATCAACAAGAGTCTTCAGTTGGTCAAACTGATCACCTAGAAGCCTTTCCTTCTCACAATAAAGCTAAAACCAACAATAACTTTATTTCAATAGAGTGCAACATTTGTCTATTCAAAGATTGCTAAATTAAAAGGTAAAAGGTAAAAGGTTGCTTATCCAAAAACACAAGAAAATCTATTATAACAGGTTCTAGGGATATATCTCAGAGAGAATCCTAACTTGTAAATCACTAAATTGTCAACTGAACCTAAAAGTTCAAGAAATTGCAATCCCAGTTTCTTCCATACATAATTGCTTAGAGCTAGATAAGAAACACATGAAATGTGCTGAAGTACAGATTAAAAGGAATATGCAGTTGAAACTTCGCATAGCAAATAGAGGATAGGCACTATCTATATCCAGTCCTAGATAGAGCTTATCTAGTAAAATTGCCAGTATCATCAAACATATTTAACTAGATGTCTCAAAAACTGTATTTTATAGTAAAGCAGCACTACAGCTATTGCAGCTAACAGACAGTGAGCAATGTAAAACACAACAACATACACAATGTAAGCCCACAAGGTGGGGATCTGGGAGGGTAGAATGTATGCAAACCTTACCCCTATCTCATGGAGGTGGAGAGGTTGTCTCCGAATAAAACAACCCAAAGCAAAAAACAGTAAGTAGATAATGGCAAATATAAAAACCTGAATCATGCCAGAATCATCTCTCAAAGTTAAAAAGGCAAGCTTTCCAAAAGCTCTGCGAGCCACTATTCTTCCTGATATAGAAACATAATCATTTTCGCTCTTTGATTCTTCACCATTTCCCAGATTCTTATAAATTTCTTGCAGTTGACTGGCACTGTGAGTTCGATCCCACTTGTAAGCATAGGGTTCCAAGCCATTGCTTCTCAATTCTTCCACCTGTGAGCAAGCAGAACACTTATGCTCTGAAGATGAAATTGAAAATTTACATTGGAAATGGCATAGATCCAGTAGAACCAGGAAAATGTAAAGATCAAATGTCTTATGCTGGTACAAAAGTGCCATTAGTGGGGAAGATTACTACAAAATCTTTTTGAATCCTTATTAATCCTTCGATGAAACTTCAAAGATAAATTGCATTACTCAAGGTGCTTGCCTTCACATGCTAGGGAACAATATTAAGCTACATTCTACAATCATGTTCCCATAAGTCATAGTTAAATCTACACAAGCTTAGATATACCATGCATCTTGATGTCCAATGTCAGGAAGAAACCAGCATATGTACTCATGATAAAGCCAAGATTCATAAAGACTGATGTTAAGACATCAACAAAGCATTGAGGTCGGTTTTTTATCCTGAGAAACTAGAACACATATTCTTAACAAAATCAAGATTCATTCCCAGAAATTCTCAATAGGTTCACAATTCACCCTTTACCCCAAAAAAAGAATAGTTACAGATGCAAACTCTATAGCTAAGTCCTAGCTTCACCTCAATTTATAAATCAATTATTTCCTTTTAGGACGTCCCAAAATGTTTGAAACCATTCTGTTCCTATACAACTTACACAACTTTCCAAAATTCAATTTTATCAAACTGTGAAAATATGGCACTTGAGTCTAACTCAATCCCAAAAGCTAGCTCTTGAGGGGAGGATGGCCCAAGTCCATACAAGCAAACGACCAGTCCATTCCCCAGCCAATGTGGGACTCTAACTCACGCTAACACACCCTTCAAGCCCAACCCCAATTGGAGTGTGGACCGGGAACCCAAACAGGGATGAACCTGTCTATGATACCATGCGAAGATATGGCACTTGAACTTAACTCAACCCCAAAAGCTAGCTCTTGAGGGGAGGATTGTCCAAGTCTATACAAGCAGACACCAATCCATTCCCCAAATAATGTGAGACTCAAAGTCACTCCAACATAGACCATTACTATAATATATAACTTGAACTTCGTACCCAATCAAACACTGTCAAATTTGGATGAAAGGGAGTTTTTAGTTGAAAGAGGGTGTTTTACTAGTGAATTCTAATATTTAAATGGCCCCAAATACGTCAAGAAAGCATTTCTTATGATTTTTTTTCTTGATAAATCAAACAACTTTATAAACGTAAACTGCACCAAGTAGGTGCTGTTATGTACAGCAAACCTCAGCGTCTTTTGTAAATGCAGGTTGCTGAGGAAATACCATCAGCATCTAGTTCTTATGCATTTAGCATTTCACACCAAAAAGCCAAAAAGAAAAACTTTTGTATTTAATTCTATACTGATTCTTCCTTTCCTTCAAAATACCTTTGATTCTGTTCACTCCAAATAACTCAAAAGAAAAGATGCATAGTGGGATGATAGACCCTCTGTGCTCTTCGTCAAGGTCCTAACTGACCAGCACCAGAAAACTTCTTTAACAGATTTGGCGTGAACCATGTAAGCCTAACTATGGAAAATGTCACAGATTCTTAAGCAATGCATGGGAGTTAGGACCACACTGCAAATGCAGTTACAGGAAGCATAAAAGGAATCTGCCTTATCAGCATAAATTTTAAAGCAAAAGAAGAATTATAAGTGAATATGAATAATTATAGTATGCACAAGTATTTATGTATAATATTGATCTGAATTCTTAAGGTAATGGAAGGTCCCAATGAACCACAAGTTAACAAGATTGGAGAAGTTTCCACATCTGTATTGTATCTAAATTAAGCTATCACCTCAAAATATGTGAGCAAACCACAATAATGATATGATCCTAAAGTGAAAGCAATATCAAGTTAATTATAAAGGGAGATCAATCTTCACTGATCCATATGACACTGACAGTGATCGTTATGTCAAAAAAAATTGTAAATAAAATTTATTGACCCCTATTACAAAACATTTTTTATCCCCCGAATAGAGTAGAATGGTTACAGAGGATTATAACGCCTACCCCAACAATATTGGTAACAAACAGTGGAGGAGACGGACTTTCACTAAAGGGTTCAAAATATGAAAAGTGAACACATGTAGAAGTCAAAGGGGATTCAACATATGGCATCTGCTATATATATATATATATATAATAACTTTAACCATGTATAAACAGTGTATTTTTTTCATCGGCGGGGGTTCCCAACCTAGCTCCACCCCTGGTAACAAAGCCTCCAAGTTGATTGATTACCAAATATTTGATTGTAATCACGCCACTAATCTCAGCAAGCACTCCCATGTATAATTTCCATAACTACTAAAAAGGCCATTGTCATAATGATACAATTTTTTCACTGACCATTGTCATAAAGATATAATATCCACACTCATTACTCCCATAAAACTAAATTCCAGTAGTTTCTACTGCACCTTTGTGTTCTAACAAAAGGGTATGAGCTTTAACATTGAGCATTGTATAAAGATGCAATCTTTACACTAACTACTCACATATTCAACTAAATTCCAGTAGTTTCTGTTGCACATTTTTGTTCTAACAAAAGGGTATGAGCTTTACCATTCACCATTGTATAAAGATGCAATCTTTACACCAACTACTCCCATATTCAGCTAAATTCCAGTATTTTCTACTGCACCTTGTTGTTCTAACAAAAGGGTATGAGTTTTAACAATGATCATTGAATGAAAACTCAATCTTTACACTAACTACACCCAATTCAATTCAACTAAATTTCAATTGATTTCATACCCAAATATTCACAATCATAAAAAAGTTATTTTTTCAAGAAACCAATAAGCTTTCACAAGTAAACTAATCAAGTAAAGTTACCTTCTTGATACGAATAGCACGAATAGCTTCTTTATCAGAAGTGGAAGTAGAGGTGCCGGAAGAGGACCTACGGTTGCGGCCACCGCCGCCGGCGGCTCTACCGGTGACTTCAGTTGTAGTGGAAGAACAACAACGAACAATGAAGAAAGAAGAAGAAGAAGAAGAAGGTCTAAATCTGAGAGAAGTAAAGTGGATAAGTTGCTTCAATGGCTGCAGAGCTTCCATTCTTCTCTCTTTCCCCTAAACAAACACTATCTCCACTAAAACTTCTACCCAATTTTTCATCCAATTTAGGCTTTAATTATGTGCCTATAGTTTGGTTTATAAAATTCGAAAATTATTTTATATTTTAGATATATATATTCTACTTATATTTTTAAATAATTGTGTATCTTACCACTAATTAAAAAAAATTATCATGTATTGAGGAAGATACACCTAGATACATATATTTTTGTTATTATACTAAAATAAGGAGAAAGGTGAACGAGATGGGAGGGAAGGAGATGGGAAGGGTGATAGTCATGTATCTCAGATACATGTGAATCATGTTATATACATACTAGATATATGTATTTGTATGTATCTTGTCTGATTCGCATGTATTTGGGTTACTAAATACATAGGAGAGTGGCGAGCGAGACCAGAAGGACGTGAGCGAGATTTTCTATGTATCCCAGAAACATATGTATCTACTTGGATACAGTGTAACTGAAACAAATTTCACCTAATTTTGACTTATGTATTTCGAGATACAAATATCTAAAACACCAAAATCTTGTAAGATTCGTAATATTGCAAAGTAAAGTGTATATAAGTAATTAGTTCATAAACTAGTGAAATTTTTGTGAGTTTTCTTTTTAAAATTACCTTTGTACCATATTTACTTTGTCAGATATATGTATTTGTCGCACTCATATAGATGTATCTCAAATCGTAATTTGTTCCACATATATTGTGTCCAAACTTGTTTGTATGTATCTCGGACACACTAACTCTCTTACTCACTTGTGTATATCTCTATTTTAAAATGTATCTAGTATCTCAGATATATTTATCTTGTGTGATCCGCATGTATCTGGGATACACTAACTCTCTCGCGCACCTCTATCTCCTCTCTCGCTCGCCTTTTTATCTCTGTATATGTATATTGAGAATGTATCTGTCTATTTGGTATCAAAGATACATGTATCTGACTTGAAATCTGAAAGAGTAGTGTATTTGACTTAATATCTAGTACGGAATTATTAATTAGTAAGACAATATTTAATTATTTCAAGCTATAGAGTGGATTATTATTTATGGTAAATATTTGTATAATTGGGTAGCCTTTCCATTTTATTTTAACTAATAAAAACCTAGAACATTTTAGAGTTAAACAAAAATTAATAAGATCAACAAAGAAGGAGGTAAACTATATTTTGATTTCAACTACATAAAATAGAATATATATAGTACTGTACTACTTTATCTCAAACTATTTCTCGAAATATTTGGTTAAAACTAAACCCAAACACTAGTTTTTAATGTTTAAAATTAACCTCTAAAAAAATATTCCTTTAAATTTTTTCAAGATATATTTTTAATAAAAGTTGATGAATGATGAGGTTAATAGGTATCGAAATTTGTTTAATTGTCCTCATGATTCATTTTATAAATCTTTTTCCCCTCTTATTGCTTATTAAGAAAAGAATTTTCGATTATTTGACAATTATAAACGTGATTAAAATGCATAAACTAAACTCTAAATGAAAATGTTTGATCAAACAAGTGCACTTTGCCATTTTTTTTGTTCTCAAATTCTCAACTCTAAAATACTTCACTTCCAAATTGTTTTAAAAACTCAATATAGCTTCTTTTTTTCATTTGATAAAAGAAAAATTGAGAGTATTTTAAATTTTGGTTTTTAAAAATAAGAAAATATAGATTTAATTAGAAAGAAATTACTAGCCTTATATATATTTAATTAATTAATGTCAAGGCAATGGCAATTGTCCAAACCTCCTCACTTCACTCTCCACTTCTCCCATTTAACAATATCCAAATCAACATGTTATCACACAATTAGAAACAAATTAACCAAAAACAAACAACAACAAAAAAAAATTGACACCCCAAATTAAAGTTTACATGACAAATTTTCAAGGTTTCACTCACAAAAAAAAAAGTAAGATCAATGGGATACTTTAGGTACTTATTAGGGATCCAAATGTTATATGTGGTGGCGTATACATCAACATTATCGTTCGTGACATCAGAAATTAATGAATCATCAATCTTATCTACAGCAGAAACCAATAATTCATCAATGGCTTCTTCAACAGAAAATAATGATTCATCAATCGCACCTATAACAAAAATCAATAATTTATCAATGATGTCTAGAACAGTAAATAATGATTCATCATTGACGTCTCCAACAAATAATAATGATTCATCAATAGCATTGTCACCAAATGAAAATAACAGTTCATCAACGGCGCCGTCAGGTTTAAATGATGACATCGTAATATGTGTTAGAGATTGCATGCGTATCTGCATGAATTTAGACAACGCCACCTCGCACGATTGCGAGGGTGCTTGTCGCAAGGGATGTAGACCATTGATTTCTAGGAAAGAAATAGTATCACTTGGTAATATTAATAGTTCAGATTTCATTGTAGACAAATTCAATAAGCCTCTTGATAAACCTAATTAATGACTTTTTTGTGGTTGTTTGTATTTAGATATGTATTTTCGTATGTATAAAAATCATAATAGTTATTTATTTATTTTGCTTTCGATTCTATTTGGTTGTGGACTTTGCCATGCAGGCCCAACTATAATGGGCTTTGTACTAGTAATGAAGGCCCCAAAAAAAGTTGCTCAATTTGTTTCAATTTATATGACCTATTTTAACTTGACACAAATTTTTGAAAGAAAATAAATTGGTTTTTGTGGTCTTATTAAACATATGCAAATATATAAAGAAAAAAATATTTAATCTCATGGTTTTATATATATAACATGAAAAATTGAAATTAAAAAGTTGGTAAGATGGAAAAAATCATTCTTTTAAAGACAGACTAAAAGTTCATGTCAAACAAATTAAATTAAAATGGATTTAATTTTTGTCCCGCAAATAACTTTTTTGTGTGACATAAATTTATATTTTCTCATCGATCGTGATATTTCACAAGCCATATCGAATGACACCCCTTGACATAAAGAATATGATAAATTATTGAGAGAAATTGTATTTAATTTCCACCGCACTAATCACGGAAATACTTTTTTTTCCTTCTTTGTAATCAAGACAATCAAGGAAAAAAGTCAAAACTTTACAAACAAAAGGAAAAAAATTCAATCATGTCATGCAAGAAAATTAAAAAAAGGACATATGATATGAATAAGTTGAGTTATTAATAATTTTCCATAAATACATTACTTCAATGTTGCTGCTGATTTTTTTTTTTTTTTCTATTCGAGGTAATTCAGAAAGGAATTTAAAATATAATAGTGTATATAGTCTTATCAAGCTAGTAGGAAGTTTGGTGGACTTATAGAAAGCTAAAAGCAATTAACGTGTAATTAGTTTTTGTAGTTGGTAATGTATATGAGGCAGATATGGAAGTGAGGTTTGATACGTCGATTATTTAAAGAAGAAAAAGTATCAAATATTTTAGGGGTTAAAATATATCTAAGGAAAGAAGAAGATTGGTAAGGATGTCACTCGTCGTATTGGTATAGGGTAGATGAAATAGAGGTTCACATTCAGAGTATTGTGTCATAAGATGTCATACCAAAACTTTAAAAATATAGAAGTGTAGTTAAACCAATTGTATTGTAATAATTGTTGAAAGGTGCGGAAATGAGAGGATGATGTGAATGGATGTGTGGACGTATTAAGAGGAGAGATAGGATATGAAATGAAGGTATTCAGAATAAGATGGGAACGACTACTATGAACGACAAAATACAAGAAGCGAGGTTAAGATGTCCTCAGAGATATAAAGAGGAGATGTTTGGATGTCCCAGTGTAAAGGTATGCACGAGGCTGACTATAGATGAGTTCAGAAGAGGTAAAGATAGATCGAAGAAATATTGGAGAGAGATGATGATTTACATTGAATATTTAACACAACTCTAACTTATCGATGACACAACATTAGATACGAAGTTACGAAAGATACAAATAAAAATAGAAAATTAGTAGATAGTCATGTTTAACATCATTTGTTTGGAGAAGAAAGTCAAAGCAGAAAGGAAATTCTTGACCATTTCTTTCTCTTTCTTTTTCCCCATTTAACCTTTAGGAAAAAGTTAATTAATAGCTAGCAGAAAATTAAGCAATATTAATGTCTTAATAATATCTTTGTTTTCAATTAATTGGTGGTTTCACCAAATATACAATCATGAATCATCATGTAAATGAAAAATTCAGAAGTGACTTAAAGGCATAATAATATATATCATTAACTTAACTTATTAGAATCTCAAAAAAATATTATCATTAGTGTTTTGTTCCAATATAGCTACTACATTGGTTTATCAATGTTCATTTGTGATTCTTCTACTTATACTAAGGGGGGGGGGGGGGGGGGGG